>AFRA01000056.1:0-70739 GCA_000223055.1 Claviceps fusiformis PRL 1980
AGTATTCTGGAATCCGTGCTGGTTCAAGGCTACGCCTTGAACTGCACCGTGGCCTCACAGGCCATGCCAACTCATATCCAGGATGCCAAGATTGCCTTTCTCGACATGAATCTACAAAAGGAGAGAATGAAGATGGGTGTGCAGATTACCGTCGACGACCCTCAGCAATTGGAGGAAATCCGTGCGCGAGAATCCGGCATGGTTCTTGAGCGAGTAGAGTTGATCCTGAAGGCTGGAGCCAACGTCGTTCTTACCACCAAGGGGATTGACGACCTGGTCCTCAAGATGTTTGTTGAGCGCGGTGCGATGGGCGTACGGCGCTGCAAGAAGGAGGATTTGCGAAGGATCGCAAAGGCCACAGGCGGCACTCTGCTGAGCACGCTTTCCGACCTGAATGGCGATGAAAAGTTTGAGCCCTCATACCTCGGACACGCCGACTCGGTCAGCCAGGAGCGCCTCTCCGACGACGAATGCATCCTGGTCAAGGGAACCAAGGCTCACTCGTCTGCCTCAATCATCCTGCGGGGCCCCAACGACTATTCGCTCGACGAAATAGAGCGCTCTGTCCACGACTCCCTATGTGCCGTGAAGCGAACCCTCGAGAGCGGCAGCATTGTTCCCGGCGGCGGTGCCGTCGAGACGGCCCTCCACATCTACTTGGAAGAATTTGCCGGTACCGTCGGATCCCGCGAACAGCTTGCCATTGGCGAGTTCGCCCAATCCCTCCTCATCATTCCCAAGACTCTGGCCGTCAACGCTGCCAAAGACGGCGCCGAGCTCGTCGCGCAACTGCGATCACGGCACGCCCTGTCACAACGCATCCAGGAGGGCGACGCCAGCGAGGACGAAAAGAGCCTGGCCAAAAAGAAGGGCTACAAGAACTATGGTCTGGATCTCATGCGCGGCAAGGTGGTCGATGAGCTCAAGCTGGGAGTCTTGGAGCCCAGCATGAGCAAAGTCCGCCAGCTGAAGAGCGCGGTCGAGGCCTGCATCAGCATCATGAGAATCGACACGCTGATCAAGCTGGATCCGGAGCAAAAGGCAGAGGATGACGGACACGGTCATTAAAAACGTTCAAGAAGCACAAAAATGAATGATGGGGAAGATGCAGAGAGGGGGGGGGGTTTGTTGCCGTAGGGGTCTGGAACAGAAAAGAGGAGTCAACATTTGTCTTCGGCTCACATGTCCATTACATAGGCACCCTGTTTTCTAAAAAGAAAAAAAAAATTAAAAAGGATAGCGCAAATTCCGGGATCATCTCGTGGGTTTTCCTCTCCTCTGCTTTCATCCCGGTTATCAATCACTCTTCACTTTTCTACATTCAGTCACAGTCACGTTTATATCGCGGTATCAGGTGGCGTCGGGGTGAAGGAAAAATGGCCACGGAACAGACCTCGAAATATCCTCGCTTGGCGGTCTACCACGAATACTATCGCATGACGAGCGAATAAACAGGCCGGATAAGATATCGAGACATGGAAAAAGAATAACATTCGTAGTAAACGTTGTATTGTAATGTATGCAAAGTCCCTGCCTGGCTCACGTCTAGAAAACAGGACTGGCGCCCTTGTAAAAAAAAGACACGACATGATGGGTTGTGAGTTGTGGGTTGGGGTGTGTGTTGTAACCCCATCCACTCACTGCCTGTCTGTTCTTTCTTTTCCGTCCGTCCCCTCCCCGTACTGCTCTTTACTTGGAAAACCTCTTTCTCTCTCTGACGCACTCTTTTTTTTTTCATCGCATTCAATTCAACACACTCTGAAAACAAGAAAAGCATCTTTCTATCTGTCGAACCGCCCGAAGACTAGCCTTACTCATACACCCCGAACCAACCCCATCTATTTTAACCAACGACCAACTTGCCTTCCTCAGGGAAGTCATATTCGGGGATCTCGAGGTTGAGAGGAGCAGGACCCTTTCTTATCCGGCCAGAAATGTCGTAGTGCGAGCCGTGGCAAGGGCAGAACCAGCCGCCGAAATCGCCCGCCTCGCCGATGGGGACACAGCCCAGATGGGTGCAGACACCTGAACGGGCAAAAAAAAAAATAGTTTAGTATGCCACAGCCACATAGCATGGAACGTCGAGGTCCATTCCAAACGAAACATGTGTTGCAAGGCGCCTGGAAGTGTAGAACAAAGAGATCAGTCTTACCCAACATGACGAGCCACTCGGGCTTCTTGACACGCTCCTCATCAGACTGGGGATCTCGCAGACTGGACACGTTGACCTTGTTGGCAGCGTCGATCTCGTCCTGGGTTCGGTGTCGGACGAAGACGGGCTTGCCACGCCACTTGATAATGACCTGTGATTGGGGTCAGATAAAAATGGTCTAGCTATGGGGAAGTTGTAAGATTTTTGATTTTTTTTTCCCTTCTTTTGCCCACTTACGTTTTTACCCTCGGGAATGGCATTCAGGTCAACCTCGACCTTGGCCATGGCCAAAACATCAGCGGAAGCGGACATGTTGACGAGGAACTCTAGGTGGCGGGACGGGAAAAAAAAACAGCATCAGCATCATATCCAACTTCGATTCAAAGCCCTGTCGCAACGCCTCAATGGTCCCGCATCGGGCTCTTTTTACCCCTCCCCCCCCCAATGCTTTTCAACAGCAGCCCAATTCTTTTCGGCGGGAAAAAAAAAACGTACCCTGAACAGTGCTCTTGGCTCCAGCGGCAGACAAGGCACCCATGGTTCCCACCATGAAGTACGAAAAGACCTTGTTCTTGCCCTCGCCCTTGTTGTTCATGTACTTTGAGAAATCGGGGATCGAGCTGCCCTTGTCGGATCCCATCTTGAAGGGACTCTGGTAGGACGATGCGGCGCTGTCGGATCGCACAGCGGTGCTGCTGATGGCGCGCACCGCGGGGGCGACGGGTTTGGCAGCCGCAGCAGCCGAGCGCAGGCATAACCGGGACGCAGAGGTGAGAGACGCCATGGCGGGAAGCGGTGCTCGGGGATAGTGCGTGGCGACGGAGAGTGGAGGATTGTTGCTTGCGAGAAACGTTGTGAGGTCTCTTGCTCCTTGGAATTCGATTCGGCTGTGACGACGGCTGAGTTGCCGAAAGTTTTGGACGCACGAGGGCTGCCTGAGGCTGCCAACCAGAATTGCAAGCTCGGAAATTGGCCGCCGTTGATTGGGTGGGCTGCTCTCGACTCCAGAAGTGCACATTGCTTTTTTCTCTTCCACACTCTGCCGGGGTGTATGTACCCGGTAGTCTAGTGTACCGAGTACTCCCGATGGCCACCGCCCAAATATACCCCGCGCTTGTACATTGACCCTCGTGGATCTTGATGTGCAAATACGACCGATCCGTAGCACCAGTCAGAGTATATCCCTTTCAATGCCGGACGCGCAACATAGTACACGTCGATTCTTCAAACGCAAAAATCCCTCAGAAATTGCAGCATTTCATCCAATCATGCAGTACTCTCCATACAAATTTTCATTAATTTGTTTTTTCTTCTTTTTTTTCGTCTTCTTAGTGCATCCTCCTCAGCTCCTCGATAATGCTTCTCATATCCTCAACACTAGGTCCAAGTCCTTCACATACAAGCTCCTGTTTCCCCTCATCTATGTCAAGAAATCTCTCAATCATTTCGCCGTCGATAAACCGAAATGGGCCCTCGGCATCCCTACTTTCATTTCTGAAGGCGCGCCATAGTTCAAAGCTGATATTGCCCGGCGCATGAACATAATCTTGCAATCTGGTCTGGAAGTTCAGAAGGAGATCTTGGTACTCGGGGGCGATTTCTCCGTACAGATACAGCGTGCCTTCGATCTGCCAATATGTTGTCAGCAACTGTGTATTTGCGAGCCCTCGAGAGGGGGGGGGGGGGGGGTTTCTCTGACTTACCGATCCGAGAAACGCCTTGGGTGATACTATGGCGCTCTCACTGGCCGCGACATGTAACTTTCTGATGCGATTAATCTGCTCCCCGATGTTCATTTCACTGACAATGGACAGCTTCTTGCGATCATATTCCGTGGGCGCGTCCTCGTCACGTTCCAGTACGACAATGTTTCCTTGACTGTCCGTCTCCAGCCATCTCTCGCCATCCAGATGACAGACCGATGTGGCCCATCCTGGTTGATTGTGCCGTGCTTTCTCCTCCAGTCTGGCGCTAGATCCATCTTGCGCCGGAAAATATTCCAGCAAAGATAAAGATTGCATCAAATCGACAACTCCAATCGTATTACCGGAAATATCCAAGTCCACAGGAATAGAACCCGGACGATAGGCGGCTACCTTCTGTAATGAACCAGATGCCGTCGTCCCTTCCAAGTAGTTGTACACCACGACGGTCTTCGACAGACCTGCCACAATGTGCTCTCCCATGACTCCAAGGCATCGGCACGCGCCCTTGAGGTTATGTGAGATGATCTGATAAACTTGCCGGTTTTCATCCACACCGAGCACAAGAATACGGCCACGAGTGTCATTTTCTTCCGCGTCTTCGTCAGTGATGAAGCTGGTTCCAACTATAAATCGCTCAGCCCAGTTCCCCATGCTATCAGGTAGTTCTGCGCGGATCACTGCCTCAACCAACTCCAACGACGGGGAGCCGTCGAGAATAAATGGTTTCCCCAATTCTTGTAAGATTATTTCATCCACCAGCCTAAACGAGCTCGTAATCACCTCTTCGTTGTGAATGAGCTCCTTTTTGATACAGCCGAGCCCGAAGACTTTGAGACTTGGAGAGTACGCAACCCGCCTGACTGTCTCCCCCACTGTGAGCGATTTGACGTGAGTCAATCTTTCGTTATCAATATGGCATAATCGAACATGGTTGTCCGTAGCAAGTATAATGGAATCCGGAAAGGCTTGGGAGTCAAACGGTGCAACATACGTTGCGTCGTCCGCCGTGGTCGCTGAATAGATAATCCTGCCTCCGGCACTGTAAATCAGGCTGGCGTGTTCTGTTGTGACGAAGACGTTGCTGGTGCCGTTTTTCTGAGGCAGTATGTGTAGTCGAGCAGGACTGCTGCCGAGAGTGACGTTCTTGCGTGCAGATAGATTGTATCCCACCGGCGACACATTGAAAGCAACGAGATTGCCATCCTCAAGAGCCACAAGAAGTGTCGGTCCCGACACGTCGGGAGGATGCAGCTGAACGAGAGCAATGTCTCGAGGCACGGATGCACTGTCTTCGGTATTCCTCAGTGATTCGCCATGCAGTGATTGTAATGTGGCCAGATCCACGAGTGAAATAGTCCCAGATGCCCACCAGCCGATGATGCCTACATCTGGAGAATCTCTGGCCGCGTGCAGGCAGGAGATTTGGTCCGCCTGGTGCGTTCTTGAATCTTGGGTTGCCTCGCGACAGTTCGCTGCCAGTTGATTTTGAAGATCTAAGGACACAAGCATTGATCCATCTACCGACAGCAGTACCCATCTTGAGTTTGCAGAGGCCGCCGTAATGACTCTTCCGTCAGGACAGTCCCATGTATTCACTGCCACTCCGCTTTCCGCATCAAGCAAAACAACACTTTGCGGCGTAACTTGAAGCAAAGAGCCACCAGGTATGTTGGCAGCTAATAAGGTCTCCTTGCCAAACGTCATGCCTTGAAACTCGTACACTTCTTCGATACCGCCAGTGGCGTCGAATCTGAAGACGCGAGTGTCTCCTACTGATGAGACCACCAACGTGTCTGTATGACTTGCATCATGAGACTTCAATGTGAATAGGCCATTGGTGTCTTGTATCTCATCGAGGATTCCTTCGTCTTCAAGTCCTACACCGCTTCGAATACTCCGTAAACTACCACTATGGTATGCACCGCAACCTGCCACTATTCGGGCTTGTCCCGAAGAAAAGGCACTTCCACTCTGGGTGTCACCTTCCCTGTTGCCCATGTCCATGATCGCAAAGTCCAGGATCGGTGCATTGTTGGGCAAGCTCTTCACCAGCGTCATGCTGTGTGTCGAGATATCGATTTGAAGCAGCTGCGAGTCTCCGTGATGGGATGCCAGAAAGAGCCTATTGCCACCCATGTATACCAACGATGAAGCGCGGGACGTAAATTGTGTCGAATCTCGGAATTTCAACGGTGACACGGTCATGTGGGTGACTACGTCTCCGGTCGATTCTACAGCAGTTTCGATCGTGAGAAGGTCCAGTCGGCCGTAATCATCGGCGAGCAAGTAGTTGGTACCATCGTACTCGGCCCATGCGACGTATATCTTGGGATCTTGGAGGCTAGATGACACACTCGAATAAGTAAGACTGTCGAAATACGTCAAAAGAGTCTCTCCAACAACAAGTAAACCACCCAAGTGTGCCTTTGCACCTTCGGTGTTACGAACATGATATCGCTTTTCTTCTTTTACTGGAACCGGGATGAGCATGGAAGCAAAAGGATCAGGAATGACCTGATCGAGCTCTCTCTCTTTCTGGGGGTCAAATTTAGCCACGTCTCCGCCCCTGTCGTCCACGGTAAGCCTATATACTGCAACTCGGGCCTCCTCTTCATCCAATTGCGTCTTGTACAGAAACGCGATTCGAGGATGGCCAGTCCTGCTGTGCAAAAATGTGCTCGCTTTCATCCATAGCTCAGTCAAGCGTACTTGGTCCAACGCCACCAACTTTGTGGTGATTCCTTTACGACTTGGCAAGCGAAATACGTTAAGGACACCTTCCCATAAATGCATGGCCATGAACTTGCCCGTCGGATCAACCAGACACTTGTTTTGGCTTTGAGAGTATCGCATATATTGCTCGGCGATGTCATCGATGGGATGTTCGACTGTGTCTAATTGATTGGTCTTGGGGTTCCAGGCGACATTAAAGTATTGCAGCCGGTCAGTACCAATAAAGAGCAAGTCTAGGTCGGAATCTTTTGGTTGCAGGCGCTGAAGCATGGATATAGTGCCATAGATGAGCTTGGTATGGAGGCAAGACATGCCCTCGTCTGTGATGCGCCATATTTCTAGCCGATTTGCCTTGCTAAGGATTTTGCACAATTGAGGTCAGTGGCCGGGTTCAAAATAAATGCATGCATGCATGCACCCATCCATCCGTTCATTTATCTGGAAAACACGACGAGCCCGCGCAGGTCAAAGGACTTACGCGACCACCAAGTCCTCTACGTCTGGGGATAGAAATCTGATGCGCAAAGCATGGCGAATACTGGTTGCGTGATGTACCGGTGCGATGAACGACATGTTGAGGCCGGTGAGCCAAGAGAGATTGGTGCAAAGATTGGATCATCTCTCATGGGGAAAGCTACGTGAGGTTCGGGGACGAAAGAGCTCAAACAATTGTTGCCGCCACCAGCGGTCGGATCATGGATGTAGCTCCTACACGTCGTGCTACCAGCTACTAGCTAAGCTCTTCGATTGTGTGTGGGTCACCCGAACTAGGTACCTAGGTACGCAAGCAACACGGAAAGAGCAACTGACTCCTCCTTCCTCGGCGCAAAACACGAATTCTCGTAAGGCCCCCGGCCCTTGTATTGGCGCTCTTTCGCTCGGAACAAAAGACGAAGGATTTGCCACTCTCTTTCTTGAGGTGACAAGAAGAAGAAGCAAGGGGAACAAAGCAAATGATGATGCAGCTGCGCAATCTTCAGTTTGCGTCTGTTCATGATACATTCCACCCTGCACTGCAAAGTGCAAACAATGACGGAACAATTGACGGCCTGGGAATATGCCCGCAACGAAGGTTGTTTCACAGACCATCGAGGTCCCTCTTTCCACCCAGACAGTCATTTAAAGTCGTTGAAGGCTACTGCATTTTCTCTCCAAACGGACTTGTTGGCAGATGAATGTGATCGGGACTGCGATTTATTGGCCAGCTCCGACTCTGGCCTGGAAGGAGATGAGGACCAGTCTGGCTCGACTCTGCTTCTGAAAAGGTTGGAGCAGCAATGCAAGACGGTTGACGAATTCTCTCGATTACTCTCTAGATGGAATGACGTGTACAATAACTTGGCTCTTTCGACAGACCTGATGGAAGGCTTCGACATTGATCTTGACTTAGCCGAATACCAGGAGCAGGTTCGGTCCTAGAGAGACCCTGACCTTGTCCGAGCGTGGTTGCCAATCTTTAGCCTCGACGACAGAAAAGACGAGGGACTCTCCTTTCCTCCAGCCGCTGAAAAGTTGGAACTTTTTTTATTACACGAGCTGGAAAATGAAAAGACTTTTCGGAGTCGGAGCCCAGCGGACGCAGAGTTGGCTCAAATGATATCAGAGATGGACATGGTGAACGAAAGGCTTCGAAATATTTTGACCGAACCACTCAAATGTGTAAGTCAACGAGGAATTTTCGTCTGATAGCGTGCGGCTCACATTTTAGTTACATGAGGACCTGTTCCTACTCCCCATTCATGACACACCACAAAATGTCGACCATGACGAGAGGAGCCCTGAACCAGAACCAGTCAAGTCAGCCATGGATCTACCCTGTAAACCTAACAGCAGCGCAAACTTTCAGCAGATCGAATCATCAACGTCGGAAGATTACCGTCATGAAAATGGTAATGGGATGACGACGGAATTCAAGCAACCGTGTCGAGGTCGAGATTCTGCATCGTGCTCGCCTAAACTGGCACAGTTCATGACTCTGCCATTACCAAGTTCCGATAGCTATGGCGAAATGCATATGATGTGCGATACGCCAAAAAGCTGCGAGCAAAGCCTTTCTGATCATTGGACTGTGGTGGAGTGTGTGTCTCCTACGAACGACAGCATGTATGAGCTATTAGTACCGCCTAACACTGCCGAGGGCGAAACCACAGCGCGCGATGGCATACAACTGTGCAAGACTCTTGCCCCGAATCCTGCACATTTCACTTCCGGAGAGGACGGAGACGCAGAAAGTGCCAAAGAAACGAAAAGCATATCCGCACCATCACAAGATCGTCAGTCTGATTATGTCAAAGAAAATCGTGACAACGAGCCACCACGACTAGGCCTGGAAAGAGAGCATTTTGGATCTAGTCACTTGCTGTTTCAATTTATGGCCATGATAGGCGCTACAGAACGTATGACAAATCGAAGCACTTGTTCTGCGACGCCGACCAGGACTGCCTTGCCACGGTCGAAAAAAGCAGGGGTCGAAAGTACTTCGGTTTCTCGTCCGGACCAACGGCTGGATGCTGAGACAAATAAAATACGATACAAACAAGTCCTACCAGCAGTTTCACCCAAAATATCAAGCCCCAGCCAATCAGGAGCTTGTCTAGTTTCAATACAACTCGGCCATTCAGTAATACGTCACCTGGAAGAGATTTGGCCAGCCAATCAACTGATAGACAGAGACTTCTGTAGTCATATAGGCGTGGGGAACGAACGGTTCCATGACGGTTCCTTGGCAATGCAAAGCACTACCTTTCAAGCTTCCGAAGTTGATGTATCTCTGACCGTCGAAGATGGCATCATTGTGACTACACTTTTGCAGATAAGACAAAAGCCATTGCCAAGCTCAAAGACGCTGACAGCCATTCGTCAGAGAGTTTCTAATCTGAGCCAAAAATATCCAAGGCTCACTATTTTCGTGCTCGAGTCACCCGGGTCGAGAGATGACATGAGCGAGCTTTCACCGAAAGACCTGGGTATTTACAACGAATTTGTTTGTTTTGCCTCGTCTTTAAAAGCGGACGTCTCTGTTCACCTCGTGCCAGGTGGAGACAAGACACTTTCAAGATGGATCTTGTCCCTCATGATACGATTTGCTCCTCAATTGATGGAATTGGACAAGACCACTACAATTGGAAACTCTACATGGGAGCTGTTCTTCAGACAGACGGGAATGAATTTGCGTGTGGCACACGTGTTATCACACAACTTATTCGAAGAATTCGGCAGATCTGGTCTTTTAGCCTTCTTGACCATGACAACAGCTGATGAAATATTGGAGTACGGAAGGAAACTTGGAATCAAAGGGCAAGTTGCGCAGAGCTCTATGGTGCTAGGAATACTAAATTCAGAAAAAGAATGAGGACCAAGCAGTGCGCATCATCGCATTCGAGACGAGAACGTCAACTGTTCAACGTCCAGACTAGATACACTTGCTTTGCCCCTACAACTATACTTCGTCAGGTCGGCTGTCATCGTAGCAGAGAACACTGACAGCTTTATTCTCAATCTCCAGCTCCTGGAATCGGCAAGAGCCAGGCTCCTCCATACCGATCCAGAGCGGCACCGAGCAGGACTCGTCACTATAGAAACAAAGTCAGAGAGACGTGACGAAGCGAGATAAAAAAAAACAATTGCAGCATGGCGTACATGTAAAAGTCGCAAACCACATCAACTGGAACCTTAGCACCCTGGACTTTACCTCTCCTGTGAAAAAGCAGGGTCAGCCATTCATCTAATCATGTCGATGTTCAAAGAGCCTCATACAAGCCGATATTGAGCAGCGTACACCTGCCATTCGGGTCAAGGACCTGTCGCTGACCCTTGCACGATGCCTTGGAAAACACAGTGGCCTATCAGAGTCTACATTAGTCTCTTTTCTGTCTTGCTAGAAGAAGGGGAAAGAGGGGTTCCAACAAAAATGCGTAGGTACTGACATTTTGCAAGGCCAGCCCTCCGGCAACGCCTGATAACACCGCGAACAAAATCTTGTACGAAAGCATGACGATGGGTTATGATAGGAGTATTACTGACAGGTGCAGTCAGACACGAGTCAACTTTTAGTGGGGATAGAGGAAAGCAGTCAAGATGGCCACTTGGATTATATATGCATGGACGGATTCGTCGTCTAAGAATCAGCCAAGGAAGACAACCAGCCAGGTTGGTCGGGAAATCCCTCCACGAGGTCACGCTTTGCAACCCCTCGTTCCCCGGCATTAGTCTTGGCCGGACTCTAAGGAAGAAAGTGAAAACCTTTCGTGTGCATCTCAGGTCGCACAATGACGTGGGTGAAATTAGTGCTGCAGCTCCGTCTCTTGTCTCGTTTTGACTCTTGACAGTCACGAACTCTGAGTTAGTCAAAGACGTGGCGAGCTGAGTCTGGTATCGTGATACAAAGATAATTCAGGGAGTGCATGCTCGACCGAATTCCACGGCGATAATAAGCAGTGCCTTTTTTTTTTTTGTAACACATATCTTTTGCCCCGCTCTTCCCAAGTCTCATCCTGTACCTGTAAAACTGGCCCCGCACGACTCCAAGTAACATAACAGGCCTGCGCAGAACACAAATCTGAGTTGACAGCAGAGATTGAGTGCGGATTGTCCGGACTGAAACCTCCTCGGCTCCATTGCCCACTATTGGAAAAACTCCAACTTCCCAGGTGCTGGCGGACCTTGGAAATCGGAGACCACGCCGCTGCACGGGTGTACATACATATTTAAATATGTACATATATGTACGTCATGAATTGTTTAGTTATTTCTCGTTTCGGACGACCACCCTTGTTGCGGTACAATAGACCCTCTCTGTTTTTACAGAGATACACGACTAAACAAGTCCACCCAATGTTACACCATAGCGTACCGCCACCTAAAGATGACTGCTCTGGTAACTATAATAAACAGCATGCAGCGGAAAGTCTTTTTTGCTGGGTGGCGCTGAATGCGTTTGGTATCGCAAGTAACGGGTGAAATCCTTCAGGGGTTGTACTACACAGCTGTACACTAGAATTGTGCTTCTACATGCACATATATATATATACATCTTCAAAGAGAAAAGATAAAGATGGGCCGAGCGGCCGCGTGTACTGTCTAGGCAGCATCTCTCGTATCTAACACCGTTGAAGCATTAACGAAAGAATGAAAGAGAGACCAAGAAACGACGGCATCAATGAACAACTTCAACACAGTTCCCACAGCGGCCGGGGAAGATGATTCAAGACATGGACCGCGCTGGTGTGCTGTGCGCGCTTGAGACCGATGTAGACGATGCGAGTGGACGTGCGTGCCAGGGTGACGGATTGGGATGCGAGGCCGTAGTAGTCGGAGATGGAGTGGGCGAGCCAGCGTCTGTGAGGTGGCGATGCTCTCGTTAGGTCTGTTGTGTAAAGGGAGGCAGGCGGAGCAAGAGAAAAATAGGAAGAAAAAAGACGAAAAGAAAGACAGAAGAAAAAAACGGGGGGGGGGGAAGGGAAAAGGAAAAAAAAAAACATACTTGAATGCTGCGCTTTCCCCATCGCCAAAGGAATCAAACATCACGCCAGAATCAAACATCTCACGGGAACCGTCCCTCCTAGCTAGGCGATGCCGCGCAGCCTTCTTCTCCTGCAGTTCACGCATGGCGCCGTCCCTCCCGACAAAGACAATCTCCTCATCATCAGAATCCATGTCCGACTCAGCCGACAGGTCCGTCTTGTCCTGCGAGGACACCGCCCGCTGCTGCTGCAGACGCTGCTGGTGTTCCTGCCGCAGGAACTGCCGAACAGGCTCCTCCAACACACGCACCCAGTCTCGCACAGCGGGCGTGCGTTTGGCCGTCTCTCTCAGATCGCGCGGCACTTCGCCTACCCCGAGACCGCTGGCGGTGCCCGTCTTGCGCTGCTGCTGCTTGCGCACGGCCTGCAGGCCGGACGCCTTCTCCTCGAGTCTTTGGCGGACGCCGCGGTCCCAGAATTGGGCGAGCGAGTACGGAACGCGGTGGACTTTGTGCGTGGGATGGACTTCCCAGTCCGAGGGGAGCGGAGGCTGGACGTTGGGCACACCGACGAGATGGTCTAGAGGAGCAAACAGGAGAAGCAGGACGAAACCGGTGAGTGAGGCGCCCTTTTCTCTTGATTGTGTTTGTAATGTTGGGTTGTTCTTTTCTTTCTTCTTCTTCTTCTTCTTCTTCTTCATTCTCTTCTTCAATGTATTGAAATCACAGGAACTCGAGCAAAAACAAAAGACAAAAAAAAAAAAAAAAAAAAAAAACGAAAGGGCACAATACCATTTTCCCATCGACGGCGCTGACGACTGCCTTCGTTGCCTCGGAGCAGTGCCTCGCGCCGCTTCATGCTATCGCGCCGTGAAGGCGGACGACAGGGCACGGCATCATCGTTGGTGGTTGGCTTGAAGGCTACAGCCCGAGCTTCCCTCTTGGACGGCGTAGCGTCATCAATGGGAATCGCCAACGGGGTGCCTGTGCCACGGGCAACTGGCGAGACGCTCAGAGATTGAAGAGCCGAAACGGTCCAGGCATCAATGTCTATGGCGCCGTTAGACACGGGCGTTGGCGGCGATGGCAACGGCAATGGCAACGGCAGATGTTGAGAATGTCGAAGGTGTTGAGGGACGTTGGAGAGCTCCTCTGAGGGCGGGACTGCGTTGTACATGGTGATGCGAGGTGCCGGACGGACGCTTGAGCGAGGGGTAATTGCGGGCGATTGGGCTGGTGATGTCAACTCGACGGAGACGGACGTGATGGGCGATTGAAAGGCCCGTCAGATGAAGACGGTCGTCAGGAGGGTCGTCAGTGGCGATACGGTTGCGCTTCGGCGAGGTGTTCTTTTTAACCGATTTCCGATACTCAAATGGAGGAGGGGCAGAGCGCATCATGGACACGACGGAGGTGACATGCTGGACCACAATCAGTCCTAGCAATTGATTGTGACTCAAAAGTGGAGTCAGATCAGACGCTTAGTCTCAAGCACGATATCTGGGTGCGGCACACAGCCAATCCCCTCGCATCCCTGCAGCACGAGTAGTTGACGCGCCATTGGATGCATGCTCTTGACACACGTGACACGTGCATGCTGGGAAAATTGACAAGACAGCGGAGCCAGAGCCAGCCAATCATGGGATCATGGGCCATGACACAACCACATTGCCACGACTCCAGCAGTCAGGGCGGCTTCTCGGAGCAGGGTATGACTATTGAAAAATTTCCGTCATTTTATCTTGAGTGTGTACGTGTATCTTTCGGAAAATAGCAGCGCACATCTTTAAAAGGATGTGCATCCTCCTTTTGGCCTAGCGGTTAAAAGGTTTAACACTTTCCATCTATAGAACTCCCTCACAACGATACCAGATATGAGCGTAAATAACCTTTTTTTTTCTGCGGGGCTTGGCCATAAATATACAAAGAAAAAAGGGAAACGAAACGAAAAAAGGAAAAAAAAGAAAGAAAGAAAGAAAGACTACGCAAAAGAGAACTCATATAAAAACAAGGAGCTACACAGCATCTGATCGCAGAGTCCGGCATGTTTGACTTGTGCAAGATGAGCAGCGTAATCGCTCGGATTGGTTTCGAGTGAGAAGGGGTTCCGACAAGATGGAAAAAATTGCATCCATTCACGTTATCGACCCTTTGTTGATCCATACGTCTTTCTCGGGTTGCCGATGCCTCCTGGGCGCAGTAACGGCTGGTTTTCCCGCGCGATTGCTCTCTCCTCTCGCTCTTGAATATCGTCCAGATCTTCTTCCGTGTCAGCGTATCGTTCCGGATGACCAGTGAACGGGCCTGGCAGTCCTCGTTCCCATCCCTCCGAGTACGTCCTTGGTGCAGACGGGCGTCGTGGCACCATTGAGTTGTTCAAGGAGCCATGGGCCCCGTGGGTTCCTCGACTCAAAGATCGCCCTGCTTCTCGCCGTGCTTGAACCTCGTAATATACGCCCAAAAAGAGGACGCTGCCCTGCATCAACGCCGTCAAAAGATATATGGCCCATGTACTCCATCCATCGGGACCGAGTCTGGCATAGAGACTAGCAGCAAATAAAAGGCCGCCAGGGGTCTGGATACACATCATCGGAATGCTGAGGCTTCCCACATGCTTCAAACGATACGTAGTCCAGATTTGTGGGAAATACTGCACAGCTGCAAGCGCCGCTGCCATAATGCCCAAGAAATTGGCCCAAGCTGTGAGGTGGGCTGGCAAGACAGTAGTGAAGACGCCCGTGAGAATGACAACAACCAGTGCATGAACGACGCATGCAAGGCCAACGCCCACAGCCGTCTGCCACTTTGGTGATTCTCCGGCCAATTCATCATATGGGATGCTGGCATCCCTGTATCTAAAGAAGATGAGGAAGAGAACAAGTCTGATCAGAGTGTTAGCGAATGACGACCAGATCATCGAACTGAGAAGGAGCCGGCAGTGTGAAAGACCATGGTAAGAACGCAGAGACCGTGAACCATGGAAAGACCACCTACATCAGAGCAAAGCAAGCCCATTGCATGCCCAGCTGTGCAATACCCAGCAATCCTGCGGCGCACTGAAAAGTGTCCAGCTCTTTACAGCACTCCATGGCCTCTCGCGAATTGGCCACTGTCAAGATATTGGCGAACCCAGAAGTAGCAGATGTTGTGCCAAGAAGCACGAAATAAGGCGAAATACCTTCTGCAGTACCCCGCGAAATAATGCGATAATGTTGGGGCAGATATGAGATCAACATACCGACCAATATGAGGCTACACGAATTTTTCAATGTCAGCCAAGAAAAGAAAGAAAGAAAGAAAGAAAGAAAGAAAGAGGCGTACATAGAAATTACCAGTTCCAGGTATCGAGGAGTCCTGAGCGGGTCGCATTCCGCATGGTGAGGTGAGGATGACATATCCATCTCGAAAAGTATGATTCGCGTGTACTGGCGAAAGGAGAGGCGTGCTGATTTTTGGAGAGACGGGGCGGAGTGTAGTCTTTTCTCAGTTTTGAGTTGGCCGGATATGCAGCCAAAGCACCGGCTCGTGACAGCACAGGCAGGACAGGCTTCAGCGCTCCGTGGAGGCACAGACAGATTGAGTATCCGGAAGACCAAGCCGCGATGTAGCTCAAGTGAAGCGCGACAGCATAGTTGCCCGGCGCGATCGACGGTAGAAGCGCGCCTGGTGTCTGCGATGCCTGGACACCCTAGCTAGTCCAAGGATCTGTGCAGATGGCCGAAGTCGAGGTTGGATGGGAATGCGCGAAGCGGTTGTTGGATGGTGTTGCAGACGGATGAAGAGGCTGAGAGGCTGAGAGGCGAAGAGGCGCGCAGGCAGGAAGGGCGGGGGGGGGGGGGCGTTGCAGTAAATTTCGAGACTTGAGGTTGAAATTTGAGCTTGACAAAAGGCGTCGAGGCAAGAGCGCGAAGGGTCTGCCAAGGGAGGATACTAGGTAGGTACTAGGTTCTTTACTTGGGTTAGTGAGCCAGTGACGCAGCCAGCAGACGGAAAGAACCAGGCCAGCCCCACCTTACCACTTGGCTGACTGACGATGCCAAGGCCCGTCAATTGCACGGTGCCTTGTACGGATATTACAAAGACGTCAAGAGCCTGGTCTTTCTTTCCTTCTTTGCCCCTCTTTGACCTTTTCCTCTTTTGTCCCTTTTTTTTTCCTCTTCTTTTTTCCTCTTCTTTTTCCCTCTTCTTTTTCCCTCTTCTTTTTCCCTCTTCTTTTTCCCTCTTCTTTTTCCCCTCCTTTTTTTCCAATCCCTTTGCACTGGCCCCTGATCTACAGTCGTAAGCGCGTGAGTCACCGAGCAAGTTGCATGTCATGTCAGCCATGTCAGACAGAGCCTCCCCCTCCCCGGCCATGTCTTGTCTGGTCACCCCAGCCAGCTCGCTCCACAAATACCAAGGCTGGTAGCTCCTTCCCCTTTGCCCGCATGCAGCTGGCTCCTGACGGCCCCACAGGAGACGCATGAGACGCCGCCCCCCTAGTGAAGCTTCAACAACGAGTGCATAAAATTTCATCTTGATATCTCAGCGCTAGTGCCCGAAGTGCCTCGTAGGCAGGCCGCTCACAACAATCTTTGAGGTGCTTTAGCAACTCCCTCTTGATCTTACGTGCTACAACGCGCTTGCACTTCAAGTAAGTACATTGTACATGTACATACGTCTGTGTGAAGGTATCAGGGTAGCGTGTCCAACAAAACATCAAACACAGCTACACATGCTGTATGCCTCCAGGAGTCCATGTGCACGACTAGATTGCTTGCTGCCTGCAGAATGAAACATGCATCTTCTGCCAGCAAACCAAATGCCGAGCTCGCGAGCGAATTCTCTCTCTCTCAAAAGTACCGCCAGCATGCGCCTCGTACGCCCGAGATGGAACTGCTCGCCCAGCACTCCGTAGGCCAGCATGGCGATGCAGCTCATCCAGCAATCACAGAAATCACTCCGCCTTCTCACATCTTCTATTCCTCAGCACAATGGACGGCTGATGGTACCACCATTCTTGCAACCTCTTCGGATCATGCTATCACGTCTTTTGTCCTGCCGGCCGATCTCTTGCAGCACGACTGCCCAGGCCGGCCTCTGCAACCGCAAGCAATCACCAGGCTTCCGGAGCCCACGCAGACCTTGGCACCCGCGCCGTTCTTCTCTCTCGCAGAGGCCGCTTCGCAAACATTCATCGTTGGGACCCGGGATCACCCTTTGCACCTGTATCACGCATTTCCCCAACCCAGTCCGGGCTCTGATTTCGGCTCTGGATCAGCCGGCCTCATTGCCCACTACAAGCTTATCAAGCACGAGACTGAGCAGTACATAACACCTGCCTCGCTGGTGTGGCCCTCGCCTGGCACACATTTTATATGCGGTTCAGCAAACCGCATTGACTACTTTGACGTATCAAGGCATGGCTCTGACGGGCCTGTCCTGACTGTGCCCACCATCCCCTCGAAGCGGCACATATCCAAGGGTCACGGAGTGGGCATGAAGGGGACCGTATCCGCCCTCGCCGTGAACCCGTCTGGCTCCCAGACAGGCAATCTTCTTGCCGCAGGCACAAGAACCCGCTGGATGGGACTATACGATCTCCATCGCTCCAACGGCGCCGTCGCAAATTGGCAAATCTTGCAGTCCGACCTCCCCGGGCCAACAGGCACCGCCTCGGGACAGGGAATCGTCCAAGTCATCTGGAGCCCCTGCGGTAGATATCTCGTCATTAACGAGCGTCGCTCCAACGGTCTCCTAGTCTACGACATTCGAGTCTCTGGGAAACTTCTTGGTGTCCTCACCGGCCGATCAGCCAACACGCAACAGAGACTCACCTGTGACGTGTTTCAGGGCCATGATGGTTACTATGATGGCGGCTTCGAAGTCTGGGCGGGTGCACAAGATGGCTCCGTCATTGTTTGGGAGAATGTAGGCCTCAGTACCGCCGAAATCGACCCCTCGTGGACGTGGAAGCCTCACAGCTCTCCCGTATGTTCCACAATCCTGCACCCCAGCGGATCCGTCGCGGCCACATGCTCAGGAGGCTGGGAGCATCCAGTCATCGATGGCGACGGCGATGAAGCTGAAACTGAAACCGAAGCCGAGTGTCAAGCGAGTCTTGGAGACGTACATCATGCAAAGGCGTGTAGAGTCATGGGGGAGTCGAGCCTGAAGCTGTGGTCTGTGCAAAATGCAATTGCTGACTATGACGAAACTATATGAATGACTTGTCGTCCACAAGTTCCATTAACGACTATTGCAATCTTTTCCGAAGCGACTTCATGATACACGCTGCTCTCCCCAGCCAGATACCAGTTGCTTTTGGTCTTGACATGTACATCAACTTCGCCCTCTTTGCCACTTATACTCACACGCAATAAACCGTCGCCATGCGCTTGCTATACCGGCTCCTTGCATCACAGAAGCAGAGATTAAAGAAGAAGAGAAGAGAAAAGAAAAGAAAAGAAAAGAAAAAAGAAGGGAAAAAAGAAAAAGATATAAAAAGAAGAAAGAGAGAAACCCAAATGTTTCAAACTTGGGTGAATGCCTCAGCTTCTGCTCCAAAACGCCCTTCCTCCTTAACCAACAACGCCCCATTACCTTTCCAAAACAAAGCAACAAAGCGAATCCTCAAGTCGCGAGTGACTGTTTGCGAACTTATTGCCAAGGCAAGGACCTCTGTTACATCCAGACCAGGTTGCGACTCCTTCTCCGGTTCTGTTGCCAAAGTATGCCACCATCACTACCTCTGCGTGGTCCAGGGTATGTCTCGGAATTTTGAGTGTCGGCATCGCTGTCGGGCTCTACCACTTCGGATGCTGAGTTGAATTCGTGGGCAAATTCGCCCAGCCCTCTAGTCAGCGGGACACGGTCAGAGTCGGGTTGGCTATGCTCTGCATTTCTCAGATTTGCATCTTTCACCGTATCAAGGTGGGCAGGCTGCTGCACGACATTTTCCAATACAGGACTTTGCGTATAAGCATCATCTGAGTTACGACTCATCGGCGACATGTCGGCCGAGGGTTTGATCTCGGCAACTCCTTGCCGTGACGTGTATGGTTCGAAATGGGTATGGCCCGGGGCCATTGATCTGCACGTCAGGTCAGTTTTTGTGGTGGTATCTCGGATCGAGGTGTTTAGTCTTCTCTTCTTTTTTTTTCAAACATGAAAATGATGACGTACCTTTGTTTTATGACGTCTGGGGCATCGACTAGGCTTGAACCTCTAGTCTTTGATTTTCGAAGCCAGAGTAAAAAGCCCAAAAGAGCAAGTGTGAAAATCAATGCTACACCGCCGAGAGTCCCTCCTATTATAGCAGGTGTACTATGGACACTGCTACCCCAGCTACTCGGGGCGGCAGCACCGTCTGTTATCGACGGCTGGGGGTGATTGCTCATTGTTTGAAACCCCCAAGCCGTAGTATAAGTGCTACGAATGCTGCTCATATCCGGACTTTCCGTCGGCTCGACTCTAAGAGACGTCGGTTCAGATAGAGGCGTGGGCGTGGCGGTCAATCTAGCGGAAATGGATGGAAGCTCCAGAACAGGTTGGCCAGAGGCACTTGCAAGGACAGTGGTGGCCAAGGCAGAGGCGGTGCCGCAGCCGAATTGAAAATAGCCTCCGGCGAACTGATTTCTGTAGCACACATTGGGGCCGCGGCAGGTGAAGATGTAGGGATCGGCCACGGTCTGAGGGCCGCTGTTTCGGTCGACGCAGCCGGTGAAGATTCCTCCCTTACAGGAGCCCTCGTCCGGACAACAGCCAACAGCTCCGTGCTCGACGTCGACGGCACAATGTGAGCCAGGGATACAAGTAGCTGGAAGGTCAGGATTACCTCCTATGTAACCACAAACCGTGTTGAACTGTTGGCGCAAAGACTGGGATGTTGCAGTAGGCGCCGGCGTAGCAAGTGCGGATGCAAGTATTGGCCACGAGACGACACGGGATAGAAGTTGCGATTCAGGAGAGTCAGTTTCGCGCGGCAGCACGTGCGAAGCGACAATGGTGGATAGCATCAAGATAGACCATGCTAGCAGAGCAGTCTTGAGAGGCGGCATCTGTGTGAACAAGTGATTCGATATCATTTCGATTTGCCAATGCTTTTTTCCGAGGTTCATGCATTGAGAGTGGTTCGAAAAGGGATGGAAAGCAAAAGTAAGGAGAAGAAGGAAGAAATTGAAGAAAAGGGGAAGAAGAAGAAGTAGTAGTAGTAGTAGTAGTAGTAGTAGTAGTAAGAAGGTGTTGTGTGTGTATCGTGTATGCTGCGGCGAGCTGGTCAAACTTTTGTCAAGCAGGCCTGGACGATCTGCTTACATGTATCCAAAAAGAAGGTATCTAGATGGGGTGGGTCAAGTCTTTCATTGCTGATGATATACGGATCGTGGGGAGTGAGACTGAGATTGAGGGTGAAAGCGGGATATTCACGACAGCCGAGAGACGAACCAGACACCACAACACCGCAGGCTGACGGTGATGCAGTCGAATTGGCTACACATGTTGCAGGGGGACATGCGGGAGGGAGGGGGGCAACGAGGGTACGAGGAAGGAGGGATGACGCAAGGAATTGGGAGTACAAGGCAAGAAGCAGGCAATAGCAGACATGAGGCGGCAAGAGCGGGCGAGAGCGAGCGAGAACCAGGAAAGAACCATCGGCGATAATTTGGGCACGGCAAACATGTTTGTAAAAGAAAGTACCGACTTTCAAGTCCGCAGTACCTGCTAGGTAGCTACCCAGCCTGCAGCCTCTAATCTCTGCGTGACACCATTTTGTAGCGGCGATGAGTTGCATCTTGTAATATTTATTTTTGGTTCGTCGTTGAAGGCCATGCGGTCTGGTGGCTGTTGTTCCTGGCGGCGTGCATGGGCAGCATGGGATTAGCAGACACGTGCGTCGTGACGACAACACTCCTCACTCTTCAATGCAATGTGCATTGTGCACCACTGCGTAGTACCAGGCATACATACAGTATGCTCATACATGTGCATGTGCATGCATGCATGATGTGCGCCTGGCCGCGGCGTGGTGTCTTTTCTTAGCAACATGCAAGCAGTCAGCGTCAGCCTTGTCGCGGCTTGTCAGCGTCGTGACTCGTGACCCGTGTTGGACTTGAACGTTGCAACGGTCAGCCGTTCCGTTCTTGTTTGACGCGAGAGTCGATTGATCCATTGACGTCACTGGCCAGTTTTGGAAAATAAGCGCTGTTGGCGCGCATGTACAGCTGTACCTATCCACAAACAACCCGCCCCCCCCTGCTGCCTCGCTAATAGTCGCTCGCTGCTACCACACCGTTCGTTCATGTGCCGCCAGCCGTTTCATCCTGATTCATCAATCAAAGTCCATTCATGTCCTCTCACCCAGGAGAGTCAGAGTCGTCGCCCTTTCCGAGAACGTCCCGAACCCCCTTTGATGCAGCTGCCGTTGATGCACGACGCCTCTTATTGCCGGCCAAGATGCCTCTCCGTCTGCGAATGCGGCCGCAACCTGGCCCGCGCGACATAAGTCCCATTTCGGCGCGATATGACTTTGATATGCCAGACATTGAGGATTCAGATCCCTTCCGTGTCGTCGTCAAGAAGCTTTCTCTGTGGGTGGCCTCTTCCCGTTACCCCATTTACCATCCATTTACCCCAAAAAAGCTTGAGCTTTTTGTGCGCAGGCGGCCGAGTATATACTATAGAATCTAGATTCACTTCAAGCACTGACCGACCGGACTGCCAACAGATACTTTACAGATGTCATTGAGCTGCCGAGTACCTTTGAGCAGTTGAGGACCACAGAAGCGGGCAACTGCATCCGCGTGCTCGTCGACCACCTGAGTGATAATTGCACCCATCCGGCCATCGTCAACGCCCTGCTGTAAGAGATTCCTGTGCCCGGCACTACATAAGACAACTTCCTCGGGCGACTGGAGCGTTGCTGATGCATCCCCAAACAGAGCCCTCAAGTTCCATTACGCGGCGAGAAGCCAGCATCTGAGTATTGGCGAGGCTCGTTCCCATGCATGCGAGATTACCGCATGGCGTTTTCTGACTCGGCTCTCGGAGAGGCAGGCCGTGGAGTTTTGTCTGTACGAAATCCCCGTCGACTCGGGGCCTGCCGGTCAGGCCACTACCCAGCAGGCGGCCCAGCAGGCGTCTCAGCAGGCGTCCTATGATCAGGAAGTAGGGGAAAACTCGCCTCTCCTCTCCACACGAGAGGACTCGTTTGATCACGATCTGCGATGCATGGCGACTGGTAGCGCAGGCAAGAGGTCCAAGCTCCTGAGCTCCCTCTCGCGAGTCACCCATCCACGTGCAAGCGACGATGCAAGTGCGGACATGGACCCGACAGTCGCCTTCAAGAGCCTGAATGCGCTGGAGATTGCCGCCGTATCCAACGCAAAGCGCTTCCTCAGCCAGCACGTGGTGCAGAAAATCATCACGGGCATCTGGACCGGCGAGATTGTGTTTTGGAACACGCTGGCCGTCAACTCGGTCAAGAAGCCGCGCTACTACAACCCTCACACCTCGGATCCGTACTCGCGGCTTCGTGTGCCGAAATATGTCAAGGCCTGGGAGGTCATCTTCTTTGTCGTCTTTTTGGTTCTGTACTACTCCGTCCTCATCACCCGGGACAACACGCGCATCACCATGGCGGAGATTTTCCTTTTTGTCTGGATTGCTGCCTTTTTCTACGATGAGTTGAGCGAGTGGATTGATGCCGGCTCCATCTTTTACGCCACGGATATTTGGAATGTATTTGACATGATTATGATTCTGATTGGATTCCTGTTTGCGGCGTTGCGTAAGTGGTGATGGTGTTAGAACACCAAAAGACTACTTTTTTTTTTTTTCGTTGTCTTTTTCTTCTTCTTTCTTTTATTTTTCAAAAAAAAAAAAAAAGTAGCTAACGTCTCTTTTGCAGGAATCATTGGGTTGGCCAAGCACAACAACATGGTCAACGAAACTGCATTCAATGTTTTATCTCTCGAGGCTCTGTTTATGATGCCGAGGATCTGTTCCATCTTGAGTCTGAGCCCGTACTGGGGCACGTTGGTTCCGTGCCTCAAGGAAATGGGGAAAGATTTCGTCAAGTTCATGGTCCTTGTCGTCATCGTCTACTTTGGATTTCTCACCACATTTTCTCTCGTCGGCCGGGATGTCTTTACCTTTGGTCGCATGACGGGTGTCCTGACCAAAATCTTTTTTGGGTCCAGCTACGTCGGTTTCGACATCATGGACCAGATCGATCCCTTTTTTGGGCCGCCGCTCATGCTCATCTTCATCACCCTCACGTCCATTCTGCTGCAGGGGTCCCTGACGGGTATGCTGTCCAACAGCTTTTCGCGCGTCATCACCCAGGCCCGGGAAGAGTATCTCTACGTGTACAGCGTATATGTCCTCGAGGCCTCCACCAGCAACCGCCTTACTCACTTCTACCCGCCCTTCAACCTCATTGCCCTCGTCATCTTCCGGCCGATGCGCTTCATGTTCCCCAGCCGCGGCAAGTTCCGTGCCGGACGAATTGTCCTGTTGCGCGCGACGCACATGCCCATTGTTGGAGCCATCCAACTGTACGAGTGGATTCGACGCAAGAAGCACCAAGACCACGACGAGTATGCCGGCTTCCGGGGGCCGCGCGAGTCCAGGAAGAAGAGAGGCCTGTCTGCCATGTATAGGCCCTCGTCGGGCCATGGCAGACAGGCGGTGCCGCTATCGCAGGAGTCTACACTGGTCAAGGCTGATGGGAAGAGGCGCCTCGGCGATGACAAGCCGGACGAAGCTGCTGCTGCTGCTGCTGGAGAGAGCTTAGTAGAGAGCCAGATTGCGGAGCTGCATCACAAGATTGACCAGCTGACGGCGCTGGTGGTGGCCATGCAAGCCGGGCCAGAGGGCAGGACGTCACCACCGTGATGAGCAGACTTCCCCCCTGTCCTGTCGCCGATTCAATGCTTCTTTTCTGCATCTACCGCCTGTCTCTTCGCCCGCATTATCTATGTATGTAATTGTGGTGAAAACATCCACCCACAGTGTACAATAAGGGTCCAAGCACGCGTTGCCTATAGCTTGATGCATGGCCGTGTGCATATTTACTTGTTCATGTATGCAATGCGTACAGTATGCCAGTGATGGGCCAGTTGTCGGGAGAAGACGCATGCGCAGCAGACGTATCGTGTGTGTGAAGTGCAGATTTAGGGACGCCCAGGAAATGTAGACATCGATAGACAGGGACGCGATCCAGGGCCGATCACGGCCGTGTGAATTCATAGCAGGGTAGCCCTGTTGTCTTGGGTGCCAGCCTCTTATCCGCCAAAACACCCCTGCTCCGTCACCCCGGCCACCTTCCGAATCGCCGAGCATGCGGGCCCCACACATCAGCCCACCAGGCACAACCCAGAAGCCTTGCCTCCGATGTCGGGACCCCCAGGCCGTTTCACCCAAGCCAGCCCGTCGACCCTCCAGCCGGCCCGGCCAGCTCCCAGCAGCTCCAATCAGGTATTTTATTTTTGGGCTTTCCAATCCATCTGATTGGTTCGTTTGCGCCGAACCGCGCCCTGGCCACCAGGGGGTCTTGTCGTCCTGTCCCCAATGCATGCCTTCATCCACCTTGTCGATTGGCCGATCTAGTCAGGAATTGACTCAATTCAATTTCTTTTTTCTTTTTTTTTTTTTATCTCCCTCTCTTCTTCCCTCTTTTTTTAACGTCGCCAAGTCCATCTACCGGCCCCCCAGAAACAATCACCTCCAACCTTCTCTGGCCCAACACGACAAATCCGTCCATCCTTTTCGAACGATAGGATTTGTCCCGTTCTTGTTCCTCGGAAAAAGGGAAAAAAAAAAAAAAAAAAAGGGGGAAGAACAAAAAACCAAAGCAATGTATCCGCACCCGGTGTGCTCTTTCCGCAAATTCCAACCCGCCGATCTATCAACCGCGTTACCTCGCCCGTCTACGAGCCCTGGACGTCGGTGCTGCGTGTGTCACGGCCGATAAAGGGGGTGCTGGTTGCGCGTGTACATCATTGCTTCATCTGCTGTCGTGTTCAAAGCAGCCGAGACAGGCCGAACCAAGAGACATAGACGGAGAAACGAAAAGACGCCATAGAGAGAATTTTTAATTTTTTTTCTTTTTTTTTTAAAAAAAAAACAACCAAAGACGGACAGAATATACAAACGAGAAGCGACAAAACGCACATCATGAACCCGACGACCAAACCGACCAACGCGCTGGCTCCCGCTGCCGAGACCAGGCCGCACAGCAGCGCCGTCGCTGCCTCGCGACGGGCATGGAATACCAAGAATCTGGGGTGGCGGCTCGTGGTGGATGCGACGGGCGCGGCCTGCGCGGGTGCCATTGTTGCGCCTGTGATTTCGATTATTGATCGGTAATGCTGTTGTTTTTCTTTTGTCTTTTTACATTTGGTTTTGCGATTTGTGATTTTTGAAGCCCGAGGCAAAGTACAACAAAAAAAAAAACACCCAAAAAACAACACACACACACACACACACAGCTAACGACGTCATCACATCAGATCCATCATGGAAAACGCCTCCGGCCGCAACTCCCTCCTCCAGTCCATCCGATCCTCCCTCGGCCACCTCGCCAAGAACCCCCGCGCCGCACTCTTCTCGCGGCCCTGCGCCCTCATCCTCATGCTCTACGGCGGCACCTACCTGACGGCCAACGTCCTCGACACCACCACCTCCACCCTGACCAACAAGCCCGCCTCGAGCGTCTCCTCGGGCGCCGGCAAATTCGTCGCCTCCTCCGCCGCCAACGTCGGCCTCTGCATGATCAAAGACCGCTCCTACGTCCGCATGTTCGGCCCCGTCGGCGCCGTGCCCCGTCCCGTCCCGCTGCCGTCCTACGCCCTCTTCACCCTCCGCGACTGCCTCACCATCTTCGCCTCCTTCAACATCCCGCCCCTGCTGGGCGCGCGCATCGACGCCCGCCTGTCCGACGAGCTGAGACGACGCGTCTCGGGCCACACCACCGCCCAATTCATGGCCCCCGCCGCCGTGCAGTTTCTCTCCACGCCCCTCCACCTGCTCGGTCTGGACATGTATAACCGTCCCGCAGGCCAGCCGGGCCACCCCGTCCTCTCCTGGCGCAACCGCCTGCAGCTCGTCCGCTCAAACTGGCTCATAAGCTCCCTCGCCCGAATAGGCCGCATCGTCCCGGCCTTTGGCGTCGGCGGCGTCGTCAACATGAAAGTCCGGCACAACCTCATGGCAAAGTTGGAGTAAACGTGCTGCAAAAAAAAAAGATGACTCTTCATGTTTTCTATCCACCTTTTTAGGGTTTTTTTTTCTCTTCTCTTTTCTTCTTTCTTCTTCTTCTTCTTCTTCTCCTTCCCCCCCCTTCTCATCATGTCTTACTAGCATGGCTGGCGTTTTGTTCTTCCTCTTCTTCTTTCTTTTACCCTTTAGGACCCCCCCCCCCTTTCCCCCGGAACATCTACACGCACAGCACACACCGCACCAGGGCGCGTTAAACACATTCCATCTCCCACAGACTAGACTAGACTAGATAGACGAGCCGAGCCGAGACGATCCCTTGGCCTTTGCAAATTCCGCCCTACTGGGACTCTACTGCCTCGCATGACACGGCCTGTCAGGCCAGAAGTGTCGCCGAGGCAGGATTTACATTTAGAAGCAAAGACGGCAAAGTGAAAAATCATTACTTGCAGATAGGACATGGTGGTACGTGTCTCGCTTCGCAATAGACATGCTAGATACACAATCATAGACTCGGGTGGCCTTCAATCTCAATACGTACTTGATCAACAATATCTTTCGTGTTTTTTTTGTCGCCGTTTGATAGGTCTGTTGGTGTGTGCTGTCCATTCATGTTTAACGTAACAAGAGAGGACGCACGCGAGGCTCAAATTTGGGCTTTTTTTTTTCTTTTTCTTTTTCTTCTTTTTTTTTTTTTTAACAAAGCTCCGTACGTCATCAACTCCCGGTTCACCAGAATATAATGTCCTGTCGTGGCAATCGAATTGGTCATTCAACTACCGGCCATGGCTTTTCTTGCCGAGAAAACAATAGTCGGCTTTGCTTCACTTTGGCTTGTTGCGCCAAAGACACAACAATCTACATCCCGGTTTTTCACGAAGAGGGGGAAAGAGGGAAAATAGAATAGGCATAGAATAAGAAAACGATATACCTGCATCATCCCCTTCGTTCTCAGCCTTCTGACCATGGGTGACCGTGGTTTCCTTGTCGACATTCCCATCTTGGTTCTTTGTCTCTTTACTCACCATGCCGCTCTGCTCATCAGCATTCCATTTCATCAAGGTATCAAATCGCCACGACCATACAAGCAAACGCATTTCGTTCGAAGACCAACGTCTAACAAACGAAGAAAACAAAAAGAAAACAAAATTCAAAAGCACATAACATGAATTCCACTTCCAGAACGCCATTCTCCGGCTAGAGCCGCCATATTTAGATAGAGTATAAATGCCAGTCCTCCCGTCCACCATCACAGAGGTCCCGCCGACCAAGAAGAAAAAGGCAGAACCTGGGGCACCAGCCCGCGTTGTACTTCGGCAGACCATGGACGTCATTGCCAGCAAAGAAGAAAAAGAGAAACATAGAAAAAAAAGGAAAAAGGAAGAAAGGAAGAAAGAAAAGGAGAGAAACTGTAACAACAGAAACTGGCGCAGTCTCTTCCGGACACAATGGTATGCTCAGATAGGTTCAAGCCGGCAGAACCTTTTGCTGACGAGTAAGTCGTTTGTCGTATTGAACCTCGAATATATGTACGGCGTCCGAGACCACTAAGCATATACCCAAAAAAAAAGAAGGGGGAAAAAAGAGAGAGAGGAACGGGAGGAGGAGTAAAAAGAATATTTAAATAGACAGGGGTAAAATAAAGGGAATATGAAGAGGCAGTGTCCATGGCAGAAAGCGTCATGACGATCCGAAGTTCGAATTCATCTTGCTAGCGGGAGTCGCAAGGGAGTCGCAAGACTTGTACATCGTCTCTTCACACAATCTCGACAAAAAGGACAAGCTTATCGTTTCGTTGTAAAGCAAAGTCGAGGTCGCTGTTACTCATCAAGTTGGGTTTGTTTCCTGTTGGCTCATCCTTGTAAAAGAGCTGCAACTGCTCGTCTGGGGAAATCTTGAGTCGCTCTCGGACCTTGTCGCAAAGTTGCTCGTAGTTCGCATCCGATGGCACACGAATGGCTATCAAGTCGCCATTGAAGTACATCTTGACTTTCATAGGCAGACCTTGACCGCACTGAGCCTGTTGCTGCTGGCTTCCCCTACCCTGCTGTGAGTTGCTCATTTGTCGAGGCTTGACAGACGCCTCACTATATATGCCGCTATTGGTTGTGTTGTTGACGGGAGACTCAGTAGACTGTTGTGACTCTTGCGACAGTCGGTATTTCTCTCCGCCATTGGGCTCGGTCACGATCGGATCCACCTCTGAATCCCCCTCACGAGGAGCAAAAAACTGTTTAACCAAGTTGCATCGTGAGATGTATTCAGGTTGGTTCAGCAGGTTCTTGACGTAGGCATCAAGATTGTGAAGTCGACCCTCTGTGATGGCGTGGGTGACGTAACTGACGGGCCCGGGCATGTAAGGTAGAGTTCGCTTCTGCTTGCCAGCATTTCCGGCTTCGGCGGGAAATTCGGTGAGAAGAGCAATCTGGAAATCATAAAAGTCTTCATAGTATCGTAACAACTCCCAATGACGCCCGTCCTCGAGCACAGTGATAATAATGAACCAGAACTTCTCCTCGTAGAAGCGGAAGTCGGGTACCCATGCCCGGACCGGAGCATAAAGTTGGGGATTGGTTTGATTTGGAGCAATTTCATGAGACTGAGGGTCTTTGTGTGCAGCACGAACCTACAACCATCATGAAAACTTGTTAGCGAATGAGAAAGCACAACGACTGAGTCAATGGTTGCATGGCCGATGCGGTGGATGTACGAATGAACGAACAAAGCGCAGGACAGGGTAGGGTGGTGTACAAGAAAAGAGAGAAAGAGGAAAAAAAAAAGAAAGATAAAAACGGGCGCGGTTGACCAGGGCGGCTTTGTACCTGAGGCTGAGGGACATTTGAGGCACTTTGTCGTGCTTGCAGGCTCATCCGGTCCATGCCCTGCTCAATGGCCGGTTGGCCACCTGGACCAGGTGCAGCCCCGCCCTCAAATTTGCCCAGTGTGATGCTACTATTTTTATAACTGGCAGCCATCTTCTTCCACTCTTCCACACTCGGGACTCCGGCGTTCCGCACAGCCTCCAATGCGTCGGGAACAACTTCTCTCGTCTTGACATAGCGGATTTCCACGTAAGAGACGGGTATCAGTCCAGGACCGCCCAGCCTTGCGATGGGCTTGGCAACAAACCATTCTGCAGTGGACTGGGCAATGATGATGATCTGTTCTCCTTTGGTAGCGCCCAATTCGTCTGCTCGCTGAGCCTCGAAATCGTACATGACGATGGCGAATATCTTGCTGTCAATGTCGACAGATTTTGTGCTACGATGGGTCATCGTTGTGGCCGTGGAAACAGGTTGCGGCGAGTGCTCGCTGTAGCCAGAGTCGTGGTCGGGAGTCTTGGCAGCGAGTGGCCCGCCGCCATCGGACTGTGCGCTGTCGCGTTCGGTGCGGCCTAGGGCCTGAAAGAAGGAAACGGGGACCAAGCCTCGGGCATCGGGAAGTGCGGGATTGCAGGCCTCGTACCAGTCATCATCATTCTCGCGGCCGATAACATGAAAGAAATCGCCCTTTGAGAAGCCGAGTTCTTGTGATGACTGTGCTTCGTAGTCGTACAGTGCTCTGATGACCTAAAGGTAAGAGAAAAAAAACATTATGTTAGTGAATAAAAAGGACAAAGGGACACGGAGCGACACAGGGCGTCGGCTGTGGCAAGTTTGAAAGTACATGGGCAGTTGGGCTATAGAAAGAAAGACGGAAGAGAGTGGAACAGGCAAAGGAAAACGGAAAGAAAAGGAAAAAAGAGTGACAAAAAGAAGAAAACGAAAGAGAGAACAAAAAAAAAGGGGGGGGGGGATGATCTGGATCCAAAGATTATTTTGGTCTTTGGTCTTTGTCTCTTCTCACGCTCTTTCTCCTTTGTCCCAAGAAAGGGAACAAAAGAGAGAGAAAAGACAAAGGGGCAATCGTTTGGAAGAGCGGGCGTCGAATGGTACGTGAGAAGGGGGGGAGGGCAGGAGGGGAAGTATGCAAGATACTGACTGACCTTTTTGGGAGGGATAATGGCAACAGCAGACTTGCCCCCTATCGAGGTGTGGTGCTGCTTTTCCTTCTCGCCCTTGATGGACCGACGTAGGGCCTGTATGAGTGTCATTGGAAGTTAGCGACTTTGATACGTGTCGGGCGGGATGGTTATGCGTGGGAAAAGTGGTTTCGTTGCTGGGGCTGGTGTTGACCGTCGGCCATGGTGAGAGGACAGTCGGGAAGGATCTGAATGATGGCGGGGTGTGCTGCGTCCAAGAGTCAAGACAGATATGGAGAGTCGCAATGTGATGGACGGGCAAGAAGGAGCAGGAGGGCGCAGAAGGGCGAAGAAGTGGAAGGAGCAACGGGCAGGAATTGAGGAATCGCTTGCCGTGTGCAGGGCGTCACGGTGCACCCCGCGAGCACGGGGAAGCACAAGACGATGACAAGGCCCACGATACGACGGCCGGAACGAGACGGGGAAGGAGCGTGGCAAAGGAGGGGGAGGCAGTCGAGGAGGGAAAGTGCCAGAAGCAGCAGACGCATGTGCAATTGGGCAAAGATGCAGAGGTGCAAAGGCCTTTGAGAGGCCTTTGAATGGGAGTGAATGAATGCGCGCGCTCCTTTTGCGCAAACCAGCAAACCACATTGAGCGGCAACGTACCTTCATTCTGTGCGAGTGCAAGTGTGAGTGCAAGTGCGAGTGCGAGTGCGAGTGCGAGTGCGACCTGGACGTTTGTCGGCAGCGGCGAATTTGCAAGAGAAGATGGATGGATGGGAAAAGAGGGAGCAAGTCGGCGGGATTCACGGCGCAGACGTCGCGGCACGCTCACGACGTTTGGGCGGCGGATGACTGGAAGACGGAAGAGTAGAAACAGGTTGACGGGATGAGGAGGGGAGGCCGACAATATCTCGCGCTGATGGTGGTGCCGATGGTGCCAGCGGTGCCCAGCGGTGCCAGTGGTCGTTGGGCAAATGCAAATCCACCACCAGGAGGGCCAATTTAACCACGCTGAGCAGCCGGCTGGCGGGCTGGCGGGCTGGCGGGCTGGCTGACTTGGGCCAGACCAAGTCGAGTGGGATCAATGTGGAGACGTTCGAGATGCAGCCTGGCACCACAATACAAAGCAATGAGAGATCGCAGAGCAAAGAGGGGAGGGGGGTGTGGGCGCGCCGTGGCGGACGCGTTCGGTGGGTAGCCGCTCCGCTCCGCTGTGGTGGTGTCGTGTCGTGTCCGCTTGGCTGCACTGCACGTCGACGCAAAGTCAATTTGACTGCTTCGGCAAAAATGATTCGACAGCGACGGCGGCGTGCCTGAGAGGGCTTGTCAGAGTGAGCGTGCTTGTACATACATACCTGGTACATACACATACATGTATGCGGGACCAAATGTTGGGAAAAATACCAGGCGTCCAGCGTCGCAAAGACGCAGGGCAATGACGCAAGGCAGAAGTGGGTGATGTTCGCGCGCGAGGGCCAGGGGAGCATGGATGATGATTCGACGATGGAGCTTGCGCTTCCACTCGCACTTGCACTGGCACTTGCCCTTGCGCGCGATGCTGGATGAAGGAGCTCGGCCGAGGACGTTGGGTAGCCGTTTCGTATAAGCTGTGAGTGAGAGTGTGGTTGGCAGCCGTTTAGGCGTAGGCGGTGGCCTCTGAGATCGATGATTTTATTTTTATTTATTTTTTGATTTTTTTTTCGGTTTGTGTTGCCGCGAGGCCTGGTCGCTGTGTCGTGGACTCGTGGTCTTGGCAAGACGCCAACTCCACGATCCACGATCAGGTCTCTCGTAGTCACGATGCGTAAATAGTGGGGAAGCCCGCCATGGAGCCTGGACAAGCTAGTCCACAGTAATGCACACAGTGCTGATTGCGGTGCGACCCACGGCGTCGGCTACTGCGATAGGTGGTGGGGCATAGACAACATGTCCTTAATGGCACATTGCCTGCGCAGACTCGACGGCCGGCGCCATACCATATGGCGCATAATAAATGGCCAATGGCCTATGACGGGTGACGAGCAGCAGTCTGGTCGCTCGAATCATGTATCAGACTGCGTGTATGTACATAGGTGCCTACATGAGTATTACCTTCAAGTACGAATGTAAGTACCTGGGTGGCGTAGAAAGCAAGTACTGTACTTAGTACTACTTAGGTACCTACTTGGCAGGTGGTCGAGGGGCGTGTACATAAGTACCTATGTACTTGCCTATGAACTGCATGTGGATGCCGACAAAAGACGTCCTGCCCCCTGATTCCGGCCCGACGTTGGCACCACAACCACAATCACAATTCCTTGGAAGGCATTAGGGCCAGGCACAAAACGTCAATTTCTGGTCGTCATTCATCGCACCAGACCGAACAAGGCAAGAGCAACTGGCGCGGCAGGCCCACATGACGATAAGGACATGGAGGACACAATGTGAGCCAGGAGACACTAGGAGAGGCCAATCGCAAGACGTGGAAGACGGCGAAAAACCTCACCTCTCACGATGCACTTGACTTCTCCAATGCCAGATGCATCCGTCCAACTTCCGCGACGACAAGACAAATGCACACTATGTATGCGTGTGATGTTTGGATGAACATCCCGGCTCCGCTAACCTTTTTTTTTTTTTTTTTTCATTGTTTCACGTGCATTGAGCACGCCGTGCCGCATACATCCCAGCACATGTATGTATCCCCACAAAAGGAAAAGGAACAAAAAAGGGGTACGAAAAACAAAAAGAAGAGAGAGAGAGAGAGCCAGAGCGGGAGCAGACAGGAAGGCTTGCAAACCAGATATAACTCGCCCGCGAGGGCAATAACACACAAACAAATCCCTGCCATTACAGCCAAAAGCAAAGAAGGAGAAAAGAAAAAAGGAAGGAAGGATTCGTGTGCGATTGAAGATTTCCTCCACTCTTCTGCCTGCGAACCATGGTCGATTGTTTTCTCATTGGTCTGTCGGAGTATTCACGCCTCGGGAACTGTACATACACCCCTCTTTTCTCCACTCTAATCTTATTTGAATTTTTTTTTCTCTTTTTTTTTCAGAAATAAAATAAAATAAGATAAATAACAGATAAATAAATACAAAATCAACATGCTTTCCTTTGAGTAGCACGTTTTATAAGTCTACAGCAGAGTAGTCGCTCAAGATGTGTCTCGAGGACTCATGCTTTGACAATCTCGATTCAGTAACACGGCGTGTTTCAACTATGTATAAGCTTGCTGTGGTTGAGTCGAGTTACCCAAATCGGCCCGGGAAACGGCCAAACAAAGAAAAACGCTAAAAATAAAAAAGACAGGGAAGCTCCCAAGTGTGAAAAAGAAAGAAAAGACAAAAGGAGACACACATGAAAAAAAGAAGAAAATCAATCAAAAAAGAAGGAAAAAAAAAGAAGAAGAAAAAGGGGGGGGGGGGATAAGAGTGCTACACAACACCCACAATCGTGCACCAACCCATCCCCATCCCAAATTGCCCCTACCCTTGCCCTTGCCATCCGATCGGCGGCATCAGCCTATCTGGTTTACTTTCCCGGCCGATTTTTCTTTTCTTCTTTCTTTTTCTTCTTTTTTCGCCTCCCATTGCAGATCTGAAACAATAGCCGGAAAAGGCGTTTTGGCAGACCGCAGCACATGCCCTCTGCACACACAAACTACTGTATGTACCATACATACATATATATTGCTCGGGATCCATTCCGTGAGGTCAGCCACCTTTGTTGGGATTATCAATCGTCCGGGCGTCTGGCAAGTCTATATCAGACACGATGTGAGAAATCGCCCAGCATGCCCAGAGGACTTCTGATCATCTGACCGCGTCTTTCTTGCCGTTTCGAGTTGCCCAACTCCGCCGCCCCCCTTTTTGTTTTTGTCCCGTCCCGGCTATGCAAAGACTCCATGACGATCATGACGAGATTTACAGCCGAAGAGAAGTATTGATATATATATAATATGCAACTCATGAGCATCCCTTGGCCAACGTCACCGAGTGGCACCAACTCGATTTACACGTAGTCCCACGCCGCTGGCCGTTGCACAGCCTTATACGTCTGTGTGGTTACATGATTCCATACTTGGGATATGTAAATGTAAAAATACATTTTTTGGGGGCTCTTCTCAACAGGACTCACCATCGCTGAACCCCAACTGCACCGCAAATCTATTTCTCACAAGACCCAGCAAACCCCCCTTTCACTTAAAGCAGCGGATTTCCAGTCTCAAACATGAAACCCTCGTGGCCGAGACAAAGGGGGGGGGGGGGGGAGAACAAAGAAGAAGGAAGCTGAAAAGACACCTTCCGCCGAGACATGTAACCCCCTGCTATGTCAACCAACAACACACCGGGAATGGTATCCAAGATGGTTAGGTTCCTTAAATAGGTACTTACTTTACCCAAGATGCTTGTGCTGTCTTTTGAGGATTTGCCCAGGGCGAATTCACCAGAGCAGGCGCAGCAGTTCCAAGATTGAGAAGACAAAAAAAGAAGAAGAAGAAAACACGTGTCTCTGGTTACTCCGTCTGGTACTTCTCATACACGTCATTCAACAGCGGCACGTGCCGATGTAATGCGCGGACTTCACTGCGTACATGTGCGTCGGGTCCGGTCGCATGTTGCCGGCTGACTGGATGCTTTTAGAGGTGCTGCTCAGGTGAGCTAGTCGAACAACGCTCATGTTATCTACCCCCTCGTGGAGGCACACGGGAGCAGAATATCCCCTCCATCCATTCCCCTCCGCCCGACGAACTGGACTGGCTTTCGACAATGCACAGTACTAGTCAGCAACATTCGCATCATAAACATGTATTCTAGAACAAAAGCGTGGCATAAACTAAAACTAAAACCAAATCTATATAAGCACAGCTCATCATTCCGTCCGGGAGAAACGTCATGCTATGCTTCCCTGTCCAACGCCAAAGGGAGAAAATCCAACCATATATGGTAGCTACGCTTCCAAGAACAAGTTGCTCTGGGCAATACGCGGTAAACATCGAGTTGCAATACCGAATCCTGTCGAAACATCCTCTGTCACGCGTTCGACTATCGTGTCTCAAACACTTCGTCTGGCAATTCCATCAAGGGGCGGGGGTGGCTGTGGCTGTCGTCTTTAGCGTCAACCGAATAGTACGTTGTCGACTCCGATTTGCGCAAATAGTGAAAGCTGAGGCGCATCTGTCAGTAGTGGCTGATTCGCAGCCAGGCGCTATTCGGAGTAGCTGCTGCCGCGAGATGACCGGCAACGCTTCTGGGCTGCCATTTCGTGCAAAGCCGTTGGTCGACCATCTCGAATACCACAAGGGTTACGCAAAAAAAAAAGAAGATAAAAGAGTCATTATGCAAATAGTCGCAGCTGGGAAGAAAAGCGAAACGTAGCCATGTGGGCATTTACTTTATGCCCTGAACCGGATAAGACGACGATGCAAGGGCGTGTGTATGTGTGTGCGTGCGTGCGTGAGGTGTATGTGACGGGGCAATGAAGGAATACCGCGGAATATCTCTCAAAAAAAAAAGGGAGACAGAAAAAGAAAAGAAAAGAAAGCTTAGATTTGACCCTTGATGTCAACTTTTCGGAACGCTTCAGACCGAAAACTCTCAAAGAGGGAGCCAGCCTTGCCGCTGAGAAAAATGATGTTGTCGGAGCGATCTTCAAGTAGATGCTGGCCATTGTGATCAATGATAAACTGGGCGGCATCAGCATCTGATTCGAACCCGAGCTCCTCAGTAATGAATCGAAGCTTCAAATCTGGTTTGTAACTGAGAGAGACAACAGTTAGCATATGATGAAGAGGAACAAAGAGTCTGCGTCATGGTTTGAATGGGTAGGGCAGTCAGTACCTTTTGCAAATATTACACATTGCTGCTAGGCGCTCTCTCGACACAAACATATCCATTAGATAGGCACCCATATTGGGAGTGTCAAGGTAAAGCTGGAAGAATTTGTGGTAATTTCCCAATGCCAACGCCGAGCGAACCTGCAAAGCATGCTTGATAGGTTTCTCCTCCTTCTCTGCTGTGGTTAGATCTGCCATCGTGTCGTTGAGACCGGTACGATTGGCAGTATGAATGAAATATAGAATACGATACGCTTTGAACTCGATAGGATTGCCTTTCAATCCCAAAGCGTACAAGGAACGCAATTGGGTCTGGCATTGATTATACTCACCAATGTCCCCTTTTTCCAGGGCAATACGGGCGTGGATTTCGTACACAGCGACAGTAAAGTCATTTCTGATACGTTGTACGGTTAAGTCCTGTCGCATGGACTTGAACTGATCACAAATGTATGAATAGTTTCCTTCCTTTCTCCATTTCTTCTTCAAAAGATCCAGTGTTTGCCGCAGAATCGGCTCCGGTCTCACATTGGAAGGCACAGGAGGCGCAGTAAGACGAAGATATCTCTTCTCTAAAACCTCGCTAGTTCCAACAATCGGTCCAGTGGATGGCATTGATGGAGGACTTGGTGATCGGTAGACAGCCTTGTACTCGTTTTCGAAGCGACGTTTGCGTTTGTTGGCTGCCTCTTTTTGGAACTTACTTAGTTTCGCCGGCTTGTCGTCATTCGAAGAACGTTTATCTGGGGATGCATAGGACACACGGTCCTCGAGAGACGAGCGATAGTTAGTACTATGCCACGGTGGTTGGCCTTTTTCACCTGTGGAAAAATCGGACGACTTTCTTTTCCTAGAATTTGCGAGGTGATCAGGAGACGAGGTGGATTGGGCACCGCGATTATGCAATGCGTCACGATCGGCTTTCACGAGGGCGTGAGGTAGTGGAACAACATCCCAATCTATTGTATACAAGGTGCCGTTTTCTTTAGCATTGCCGATGGTCTCCTTAAGTTTTGCCTCGACTTCTGCGCGAGAAACAGAGGCGTCGTCATTTTGGGGAAGAAAAGATCGTTGAACGTAGCGCCGAACAGATTCAGGCCATTCGGTTTTTGGCTTGGTCTGCTCGGCTTGGACAGCAGAAGGTGTCGAGACAGGCATGGGCGCATGAACTGCCGCCACGGGCTGAACAAACCCTGAATACGAGGGCGGTGTGGGAGGAGCCAACTGACTGAAGCCCTGGCGAACTTGAACGGGAACAAACGCAGGATCTGTGGCAGAGCAGTCAGTCAAGAGCTTTGTGCAGAGCTTTGGCTGACCCGTGGATAGGGCGCGTGTTTTAATAAGACACGTACTTGGTGCGTAACTGTAGGATGCCGTCTGTGCCTGGTGTGAGGCGCCGTGCGCTTGTTGCGTGACTGACCACCCGGGCATCATGACGACGGGGCCGGAGGAACAGCTGTGTGTTAGTGTTTGCGATGTAGCAGATATCAGTCCAACTTGTAACTCGCGACTTGTGACCGGACGGCGAGAAGCTGGGCGGATGGCGATGGATGGCGTTTCGGTTACGATGAGAGGAAGGAAAGGGGATTTGAAGATGAAGTGGCGGGAAACTGCTTCACCGTCTTCCTGTGGACATTATGGGTGGGCAAGGCGGGTCTAGCCCGTGACTCGATGGCAAAACTTCGGCGCACTTGTCGGTCCGCCGGCCGGGCGGGGCCTCGAGCTCGAGCTGGATTCAACAAGGATGTACCTCGCTCATCCTTTCCACACTCTTACCTCAACGACAACGCCAATGCCGTCGAGGATGTCGTTGGTTTTACGCCCGCAACCTTTCGAGAAGAACGTCCTTGTCGTCCGCCCAACCTTGTGCGCCACTTGGCACGGCCGTCTATCTCTTTCGCAATCTTTTTTTCCCAGTCTCGTTGACGTCATCGCCCTTCGATATTACTCGCCGCATGCAGTACTCACGCGTTGTGTATCATCGTCCATGAGGACGGGCCAACCGTAGCATTCGTTCGATCCGCAAAGCACCTTTCTTTCGGCGCGCAGCCACGACGACATGACGGATGTTTCTGAAACCTCTGGATTTGACCACCGCTCTCAGGCCATCTTATCTGCCAGACGAGATCCTGCTATTTGTCCAGGACAATGTCGGCCTATATGAGGGGTAAAAAAAACATCTACACACCCAGCTAGTCTAGGCCCAACGAGTCCGACGCTCTAACACGACGCTTGCAGGAAGCTGAAATTACCAAACCATCAGAATGGCCAAGTGTACTTGACTTCCCATCGTATTTGCTATGTGGACAAAGCGGAACCCAGAACAAACTCGCTGGCACTCGATCTTAAAGATGTCGACCGCTACGAAGCCTACGCGGGGTTTTTCAAGTCATCGCCCAAGATCACCATACTTCCAAAACCGTTGAAGCGCTCCTCTCTGCACAATCGAGCGATATCGAGTGCCATCTCCCGTTCACCGTCCAGAACAGGAACTGCCTCTCCAGGACTAAGAGAGAGTGCGTATCGCCCGCCGTCGACGCCGCCACCAATCACCACCGCAACATGGGTGTGCACGATATGCAGCTTCTCAAACCCGATACCCGTCAATTTTGACCCTGCCATGGCAAATGCCCATACCCCTCTGCCGCCATGCTTAGCCTGCGGGATCAAGCCCTCGTTGGCACATGTTCTGAAAGCTGCTATCAGTAACGCTAGTCAGCGTCCTACATCGTCAACCAATCACGCACAAAGCTTCAGCGGCACTCCTCTCCGCTCAAAGGACACAGATATTCCTCCTGCATCTAATTCGAGGCCATCGACCGACCGCAACAGTCATATGGGCTCTGCTGCAACCGGCACAGACGTAGAATTCTCATGTCCCCGTTGCACATTTTCAAACCACCCTTCCCTTCTCTCATGCGAGATGTGTGGTGCGCCCCTGCTATCAAGAAGTTCCTCCAACCCAACCGCAGGCCTTTCTAATACTCGAGTGGAGTCACCTGGGCCGGAACTCGAGTCGTTCAGCATAGGCCGGGGCGGCATTGACGTGGCTGAAAGCATCAAGATTTCCTTCCGTGACGGAGGAGACAAGATCTTTTACGAGCGACTGAAAGGCGCTATCACGCAAAGAAAGTGGCTGTTACAGAACGCACCTCCTGTGCCAAAAGGCAGCCGGACCGGTGAGGAGGACGATCGGAGTAGTTCAACGACATCGGCTACAGGTGCCAGGACAAAAGCCGCCGGTATTGCCGGGCTGGAGCAGCTCGGCCTCAACATGCACAAGAACAACGAAATGCTGATTGGAAGTGCCTTTGAAGACTTGGAGGCACTGATGTCTTCGGCGAAAGAGGTAGTCGCTTTGGCGGAGCGATATGCACGTCAGAGCAACGGAGCAAACGGTGGTGCGTCGGCTGAAGAGAATGCCATTCTGGCAGAGTCGGCCACTCAGCTGGGCTTGATCACCACAAAGGACATTGTAGGAGGCGGGAGCTCTGAATCGCTCTATCTCTCCGAGCTGTCTCGAAACCTTGCCGAGTTTCTGGCCGATGACGTAAGGGGGGTCTTGAAACGAGCCGGAGGCATCATCACGCTTGTCGATCTCTGGGCCATGTTCAATCGGGCCCGCGGAGGCGTAGAGCTCGTCAGTCCCATGGACTTTGAAAAGGCCGCTCGACTCTGGGAAAGTCTCAAACTCCCCGTCCGACTCCGCACGTTTCGCAGCGGAGTCATGGTCGTCCAGAGCCGCGATCGTACCGATGAGACAACCATGAAAGCGTTACTCGAATGGCTCAATGACCTGCACGAGTTCCCCCCAGAGCGGGAAGTCACTTGGGACTGGAGGCAATTCGGCCGCGGCGTGACTGCTCTGGAGACCGCTCAACGATTCGGTTGGAGTATCGGAGTGGCCGAGGAGGAGCTCTTGATGGCAGAGGAGCAGGGCGCGGTCTGTCGAGAAGAGGGGCTAGAGGGCTTGAAGTTTTGGAAAAACTACATTGATACGGGAGACATTGCGCCGCCCAAGACCGAGACCGAACTTAAGCAGGACGCCATGTTAAGGGCTCTGAAGGACAGTGGGTTCATATAGATGGTTGGATTCACAGCGGGGGCATATGTATGTCATTAGCCGTGGCATTCGGGTAGCATTAAAGGAGAAAGGAAAACTATTGTTTTTTGTTTTTTTTTCTCAGAAATAAAAATAAAAAAAATAAAAAGCATCCTAAAAGTTTCCCTTCAATTTGCAATCATGCTTTCCTCATAATACCAGACAAATCAAATGCACAAGCTACACCTGTCAAAAAAAAAAATCGTGGAGTGTATTACCACGGGCTCAAAACCAGCTCACGCGGCCCCAAATCCTGTCCTGATTGTAAATCAACACAACACACACCTTCTTCACAAAGCATCTACCTTGTCTTGTCTTGCGGCATCAGAAAATATCATGTCCACTCGTGAGAGCACCTAACTCCGGGCAAGAATAATGTCCAACAAACGCCAAAAGGGGTATGCATTCCATAGTCCATAACGCCATTTCTTGAGGGAAATAAAAAAGAAATGAAAGAGGAAAAAAGGAGAGAGGAAAGAGAAGAGAGGGAAAAAGAAGAGCGGAACGAGAAACAAAACACGCAGACGCATACACACATTAAGTAAGGACAAGATTAAAATCCGAAAAGGCTCTCTGGCAGCACCACTTGGTATCAAGATTAAACAAAAAAAAAAAAACCCCGGGAGGATGACTGTCACACGATGACGTGAGTAGACATGTGCTCCACGGCTTCTTTGATCGTGCGCAGCATCCGCTGATTGACGCAGAACGGACATCGAATTGGTTTCTCGTTGGAAGAGATTGGTCCATCTGAGTGAATCGGCGTGAGTGTGAGGTCTTGACTCAGATCCTGGCCTGGAGTTGCATATCTGACGACAGAAGCAGGTCGTCCGCCTGGGGATGTCATGATGCCGGGCTGTGTATAGCATGTTCTCTCGGCTCGCTCCCTCTCTTCCCGTACAGCAGCTGCCCGCTCCTCAGCGGCCTGTTCCTCCTGCTGTAGTTGGCGCAAGGCGTTTTGCAATGCGACTTCGGGATCGTCATCAGCGTAAATGTGTTGCGGTTCCGGTGGCGGAGGGGGAGGAGGGGGAGGTGGCAGAGGATGATGGGGTTCGGTCGGCTCTTGTTGCTGCTGCTGTTGTTGTGGCTGTGGTTGCGGTTGTTGCGTTTGTTGTGGTTGCTGCTGCTGCTGCTGCTGTTGTGGTGGTGGTGGTGGCGGCGGCGGCGGCGGCGGTAATAGGTGAACCTGCGGCAAAGGCGACTGTTGATGCGAGACACTCATCCTCCGAACGACTTCGTCGCGTACAAGCGCGCAGGTGTTCAGACTGGCTTCTACGCCGACGACGCGCAGCACTTGTTCTCGGATGGCGGCCGGGCTCGTATCGTAGGCGACTGCCATGACCCTGGGAACGCAATCGGCGAGGTAGTCGATATCCTCGGCGGGATCAACGCTGCCGTCGCCCAGGCGCCTTTGGCGTCGCACAAGCAGTCCATAGCGTTTCTTGAAGCGATGAATCCAACCAGGAGAGAATTCCGGTGCATGCTCGTCTCGATACCGGGGCAACTGGGCGAATATGGACTTGGCCTTCTCGCCCAGCTCGTCATTCGTGGGCTGTCGACCCGATGCTTGCACCTGCTGGTACCACAGCAAGACGAGTTTCTCGACGTCGGGCCAGTTTCCGAAGCGCAGTCTCGATCCCGAGAGCTGGGGGTTATCGCCGTCGAGTCTCGAGTATTTGGGCGACAAGGAGTGCGACACGGTGGACTGGCTGATCTGCTGGCCGTACTGCGAATAGAACCAGTCGATGCACGCCTTATGCGACGGACGGATGGATTGCGCATTTGCCCACCGACGTAGTTCGCGGCGTTGATCGAGCGTCAAAGAATGTCGTTCCTTAGGCGGAGCCGGCACCTGGACATCCAAGTTCTCCTGCTGCGCGAGATCAGTTGCCGACGCGGCCACCAAGGCCGGGTCGGTCTTGTCATCCGACATGCCAACCGCGTTGACGTAGTTGCTTCTATGCGAGACAGCTTTTTTTTTTTTGGGCGTGCTTGGGGATTTGCTATCGTTGTATCCGAAAGTGCGAGGTGGGATGCGTTCCCCCTCCCCCCATTATGGAGATGCAGGCTTGCGTCAAAAAGAATGTGGCGGGTAGGTGATAAAGCCCAACAAGCTTTTCTTTTTTTTTCTTTTTCTTTTTCTTTTCTGCTGGTTCCGCAAATTACGTGCTTGCTGAACGTGGTCGCGGTGTCACGTGCTCTGGACCCGTTTGCCCAATAGGCATAAATCTTTGCCCAGTACAGAATACATGCATATTCCCGGTTGGGGAATGAATAATGCGAGTTTTAGTCTGCAAAGACAAAAATGATTGCATATTCAAGTCATAAACATTCTTCTATAGTAAATAAAATGCAATTTGCGCAGACGGGGCCACTTGGCGTACCCGAACCGCGTAGTTTGGATTTATGCAAGCCGCTGCTATGCGAGCGTTGCAGATGCGAGCTGTCTATTATTGCAGGATTAGCAGAGCAGCGCCATTTCTTTTTTATTGTATTCACTTTGTTCTTTTTTCGTCTGCTTTTCTCCTTTTGTCGAATATTTGAAACGTAATAAGGAGTTTTGCACGACGTTGACTCGGGGCTTGTGTCACGACATGGGTCTACCTTGATAGGGAGCATGTCGCTTTGCATGTCGAACGGCCTTCATTATTCATTTTGTATCCGCACTCTATGATATAGTCTACCTGACCACCAGGTATGAATTTGGAACTTGACGAGACGGGCTTCTTCGTCGTGTGGACCTCGCGCCGCGTTCCTCGAATCTATCACGATATTCATAATGTCGCAGATGGGCGCACCGCAGAGGAGGCTCCCAGGCTCTTTCTTTGACGATGGTTGATCAGTCTTTATCACAACATATCACAATGCTTGCAGGGCGCAACGCGTAACCGCGCGGTCTTAATTTCCAGGCCTGAACCAATGCTGAACTATATATACACTCTATCGTTCGTACAGCCTCGCCCAAGACATCGTGCTATGGCTTCCGATTTAATGCTTCTTCTCCTGCTCCTCCATGAACTTCCTGTGAAAAAAAGTCAGCACGACGGTTCGGAACGGCGACGCTCAAAAAGAGGAGGAGATAACGCACTTGATGAAATCGGCCTCGTCGGAGCTGGAGGCGTTGATCGGTGGGGTGGCCTTGGCAGCAGACTTCTTAGAGCCGGAGGTAGCATAGTAGGCGCCGCCGAAAAGGCTTCCCAAAATGCCCATGGCCAGCTGCAATTCAAGTTAGTTGGTTGGAGGCCCTTTATCTTGCAGGGGGAAAAAATGACAAAAAAAAGAGTATGTGAACGGACGTAGTGGCCGCCGACTTGTCGGCCAGCAATGTTGTAGGTAGCGACACCAGCCATTATGAAGAGTGGACTGAAGCAGAAGAGTGCTCAATGGATGTGATTGACGATGATGAGCAATTGGGTTTGGCCGATGATGATTCTCGGTGGACGGCTTCGCAGCATGGGGCTTAGTCGAAATTCCCGACTACGTGCCTGGAATTGCAGGCGAAAAAGAGCACACTTGAGCTGTGACGGGTATAGCTCGGCTGAATCGCCCCAGCTGTTTATGCTGTTTGTGCTGTTTGTGGCGGTGTTATGACTAGAATGGCGCGACTAGACGTCATTGGGGAGCATTCTGCTAGGCTACAACGGACAACTTCTTCTGTACTTGGTGTGTGGCATGTGGTGCCTGCCCGTTTTATTTAAAAGGGCCTGCTGATGCTTCTCGGGCACATACGTGGTCACGACAAATATACTCCAGACACTCCGTCAACCCGGTTTGCGTTTTGCCGCATTAGCTCACAATTCTTTTCCTGAAGCTTTCCTCGACTCACGTCTCATATTCACGATGCCCTGGTGGGGAAAGCCGACGGAGCCAAAGGAATCCGCGCCCACGCCAGCGCCAGCGCCAGCGCAGTCTCCCAAAGCTGACAGCTCGCAAGAGAAGCAGCCATTTGATCCGGACAAACTCCCGCCCAGAAACAAGCTGCCTGGACGACTGCAGAGCATTGTAGACAGTTCAGACAGTGACAATCTTTTTGATGACGTTGTCGAAGGATAGTACGCGTGCGGCACAATTCTCTCTGGAAGTACATGACTATACATACTAATCAATGATCATGTGCCCCCCAGCGCCCCTCCAACTACCGATACCAAACTACGATATGCTGCTTATGCCACCAGAATCCGAACCATTCTGCTTTCAGCGCATCGCTATGTAGCGTATACATCAGATATCGGCGAGTCTTTTCGGCCGGTAGCTCACCCCAAGCTTGTGCGGGCGGCATACGGCATATCGTGGCTGTACATCATCGGGGACGTTTCCCATGAAGGATATCGTGCCTATTGGCATAATCAACGCATTCTCAATCCCCAGCTGCGACTCACGTCCCGTCAAGAGAAGATCACAGGCTTGTCGGCAGCGCACAGCGGCGACCTTGCCCCGGGGGTGGTCAGTCCGTTGGAGGATTGGCGGACCGTCATGGTACAGCGAGGTCTCTTCCAGAGCTTGGCCAGTATGGGTCTCCCAGCCTTTACGATACACAGTATTGTTCGATACTCGGGACAAGCTTTGAAAACGGTGAAAATCCCTGCCATACGCACCTGGGGCCCCATTGGCCTCGGTCTGTCCGTGGTGCCTTTCTTGCCCCGGCTGTTTGATGAACCGGTAGAGAATGCCGTTGAGTGGGCTTTCCACAAAGGTTTTGAGGCATTTGGGGGCAAGGAGTATGTCGGTAATGCGCCAGCGACTGGCCGAGAAGACCTTCTCAACAAACCAGTCAAGCCGAAGACTGAATAAGGATCAAGCATGTTTTGTAAAGATTAGGGCATGAATCACAACTCGTATAATGCGAACAATCCGCTTGGGGATTACAACACTACCTGACAAAGCTCTTGACTTTTGCGCGCATGTTCAGTCTTGGTCTTGTATCATGTATGGATGTCGTGTCAAGGTGTCAACGTGATTCGTTCCCCGTAGCTCAGTAACGCCTATACGGTGGGGAAACTGCAGGAGTCCCGCTAGCGCAGTTAGCGCAATACCTTGGTTGGTGCTCGCAGGGACATTACGCATTTGGTCGAATCGTCGTCACCAACTTTGCCATGTCGGTTTGTATTTTTTTTTATTCATTGTTTTTGAAAAGCATATACGTATATGAATGGATACAAAAGTCAAAAAAAAAAAAAAGTGAGCCAAAGCTGTTGTCTCCTGAAATTATCATTGCGACGCATGCACCTCTTAATAGGTTCAAAGACCAGTACGTAAGCGCGTGTCTTGCCTACCTACCTAGTACCTACTAGGTAGGTAAGTAGGTAGGTAGGTACCTACCTAGGTCGCCCGGCCCTTCCAGAGCTTTCTTTGCGACTCGCACGATTCATAAAGATCAAGTCATCTCACGTCAACCCTGTCCCTTTATTAATCAGCGACTTTACGACCCGTCAGAATGCGACGAGCCTAGGGACACTTGACGAAGCTCCTTTCTGCCTAACGGGCTGAACTGCTGTTATTTCTATTTTTTTTTCTTCTCTTCGGTTCCTTTGGTATATACGTACCATTCTCTCGGACCCGTCGTTCCCGATGGCGTCCTCATCTGCAGATGCGAATGCCCAGGAGACGAGCTACGTTATGAGGGACAAACAAGACGCCACCCTGGTCGGCAAACACTGCCAATACGAATACTGTAACCAACTCGACTTCCTCCCTTTCCTCTGCCAGTCTTGTTCCAAAACTTTTTGCCTCGACCATAGAACCGAGTCCACGCATAAGTGCGTCAACGCTGGCGCGTGGGCAGAGCGCAGGAGGCTGGCGAACTTGTCAAGGCCATCTATCGGCCAGGGTAAGACGCTGAGAGACAAGGTCTCTGAGAAGCCGTGCGCGTCGCCGGAATGCAAGACCGTGGTGGGCACCTCCTTGGTTCCCGGCGTCCATTGCGATACCTGCAACCGCGACTACTGTCTGAAACATCGGCTCAACGAAGATCATGATTGTAAGAACCTGGTGCCCATCGGGGCACGGCCATCTATGCAGGCAGAGGTGGCGGAGAGGACTCGATCAGCGCTCGACAGATTACGAGCCTGGGGTGCGGCCAAGAAGGAGCAAGCGGGCAGGGCTTTGCCCAAACCAAAGCCCAGTTCGGCCGCTGCTCGCGTCATTGCCACCAACAAACTCAAGAAGACGGCCAAGGGAGACAAGAAGATTCCGGAAGAGAAGCGCTTGTATCTCTACGTCGAGGCAGAGGCAGAAACGGCAAAGGCCAAATTGCCCCAAGGGGAGTTCTTCTTCTCCAAAGACTGGGTGGTTGGACGCCTGCTAGATCAGGCGGCAGCTGGTCTGCAGGTCCAGAATATCAACAATCAGAGTTCGGATGAGAAAGACAAGCTGCGCGTCTTCCACGTCGAGGGTGGAAGGATATTGGATTATGGTGAGAAAATTGGAGCTGCGTTGCAAAGCGGTAACACTGTTACATTATTAAGGGGGGTTGGGCCACCTGCAGACCTGATAGAAGTGTAGACGCTAGACGCTAGACGCTAGACGCTTGACTCGAGAGTTGGGAGTTGAGCAAGAGGAGGGTTGACAAACTTGACGCTCAAAGGACAACGGACTTTGAGGCGCCCAATTCACCCAATAGAAGAGACCGGCAGAAATAGATCTGCAACTTTGCATCATTGTCTCAATCAATGTTTCCTACCTACCTTCATGGGTACTTGATAAGTAGCCTGGTCGACAGTCGTAGTCCATTTGTAGTTTTTAAAGGAGGCAAGTCGACTGCATCACGTGGTTTCGTGTTTCCTGCGCGCAAACCCGATGACGGCATGCGGCTTGGTGACGGTGCAGACTCCGTAGGCCAGAGTCCCGAATCTCGACAAGAGTTGGAATTCATCTCCTCGATCAACCAGCCAACACGCCTTCAGTCTGCATCTGCGCTGCTGCAGCATGCATCGCAATATCCTGCTGCGCTCGAGATGCCCCCTCATGTTCCGCGCAAGAGATTGCGCAGCCCCGCCGACACAGAGGGACTCAATGCGGCAAGTAGGCAGCAGAACGTCGTCAATTCCAGGCGCAAGTGCAAGCCGACCCTCTGCGAGGACTTGAACGCCACGACGACACCGATTTCCGACAGAACATCAAGCTCAATCTTGCAAAGTCTGGGTGATGACGATAGCACTAGCTCGTTGACCTCCCTCTCAGATGAAGATTTTGAGGATGTGCCCTTGGTCAAACGTCAAAAAGTCGCCGCCAAGCAGTCCCTAGATGATGATGATGATGACGACGACGACGACAGCGAAGACTTTGAGTTTGAAGATGTCGCAGCGCCAAAAACAGACTCTTCCGTCCCTGTTGTATCTGGCGACTTGGAGCTGATCTTGAACAAGGACACCCGGTTGTCGTTGACAAATGTATACGGTGATCGGAAGGGACCTTCAAAACGAGAGAGAAAAGTACGCATTGCTACCCATTGCATGCATGTTCTCTTGCTTCTATGGCACAACGCGGTGCGTAATTCTTGGGTCTGTGATGCTCAAGTCCAAGCGACAATGATATCGCATCTGCCTCCCAGGATGTGGGAGGAGGTTGAGCGCTGGAGACTCAACTCCGGACTCGCCAAACGGCCCAGCCAAGCAGCAAAGAGCACAGACACCAAGAAAAATAACGGTGCAAGGGGGAAGAAAGATGATCAGCGGAAGTCTCGCGATTGGAATGATGGGGCGAAGAGACTGGAGGAAGGTGCCGTCGATATGAGCCATGGAGATCCCTTGTTCCGGCTCATGCAATCGCTGGCGGCTTGGTGGAAGCAAAGATACAAGATCAATGCTTCCGGTCTCAGAAAATGGGGATACATGTCGTTGGAGAGGCTCGACAGATTGACCAAGGCATATAAAGAGGGTTTTGCCGATCAGGATCGCTTTGGGGAGAGCACCGGCAGCCTCGAAGAGTTTCAAAGGTGTGCTTCCATTTGCCAGGGTAGCAGAGATATAGGAGCCCAGCTGTTCACAGCATTGCTACGCGGTCTCGGAATCGAAGCCAGAATGGTGGCCAGCTTGCAACCATTGGGTTTCGGGTGGAACAAGCTAGAGGACGCCGAGGCGGAAACAGACAAGTCGGAAGCGCAAACAGAGCAAACGGCTCCCAAACGTGCTCAGTCATCGTCAAACACGACGCCTGCCAAAAGCAAGATGAAGTCTCAACGGACGTCGACGGCGTCGAAGCCAGGACCTAGGCAGAAAGGGAGTCGTTGGAAGACGACTGGCGGGTCTTTATCAGACGAGGGAGACAATCTTAAGACTGAGTATCCAGATACCGATGACGACTCAATCGTCAGCATGGACCTCACTCCCAGGAAAGGCAAATCCACGGCGCGCAAATACGATTCTGACTTGGGGTACCCTCACTACTGGACTGAAGTTCTCTCGCCCGTGACAAACAAATACCTGCCTGTGGATCCGATTGTTAAGAACATTGTGGCCACGAATAGGGAACTAGTCGAGGCCTTCGAACCTCGGGGACAAAAGGCAGACAAGGCGAGGCAGGTTATTTCTTATGTTGTTGGATATTCACCAGACGGCACCGCGAAAGATGTGACGGTTCGATACCTGAAGCGCCAGATCACGCCCGGTCGAACAAAGGGAGTCAGAATGCCGGTGGAAAAAACACCAGTCTACAGTCGCAATGGCAAGGTCAAGCGCTACGAAGAACTCGATTGGTTCAAAGCTGTCATGTCGGGCTATACACGAGGCAGCCGGGCCCATCCCATCACTGAAGTCGACGAAGAGGAAGACTCGACAGACCTGAAGCCAGCAAAGGCCGAGAAGAAGGTGGTCAAGGAGGGCGAAGAAACACTGCAGTTTTACAAAGAGTCCAAAGAGTTTGTGCTTGAAAGACATCTTAAACGAGAGGAAGCGCTCAAGGCCGGGGCGAGGCCCATCAAAAAGTTTAGAAACAAGGCCAAGAGGAAAAAAGCAGGAGGTGTAGAAGTAGAAGAGGAAGAGGAAGATGTCTACCTCCGATCAGATGTGGTTCAGGTCAAAAGTGCAGAGACCTGGCACAAGCAGGGACGTGCTCCTCTGGTAGGGGAGCAACCACTGAAAAAGGTCCCCTATCGGGCGGCGACGTTGAACAGACGGAGAGAAATACTCGAGGCCGAAGCGGCTACAGGAGAGAAGGTTCTGCAGGGGCTGTACAGCCACGAGCAGACCGACTGGATTATTCCCCCGCCTATAGAGAATGGAGTGATTCCCAAGAACGAATATGGGTATGTGGGATGTTGTCCCTAACAAGCTTGAATAAAAAAAAAAAAAAAAAGAAGTTGAAAAATTATACTGACAAAAAGTCCATCTAGTAATATCGACCTATTCGCCGAGCACATGTGTCCACAGGGCGCCGTCCACGTCCCCTTTCGTGGCGTCGTCAAAGTCTGCAAGAGACTAAAGATTGACTACGCTGAAGCGGTAGTCGATTTCGAATTCGGACACCGAATGGCTGTCCCCGTCATCCATGGTGTCGTCATTGCAGAAGAGCATCATGACGAGGTCATGGCCGAGCTCGAAAAGGACGAAGCAGAGCGTCAACGCAAAGAGGACGAGAAGCGACGAAAGACCGCTCTGGGGAAATGGCGCAAATTCATCATGGGCTTACGGATTGTGGAGAGAATTCGCCAGGATTATGGCGAAGTCGATGAGAGCGTGTCCGTTTTTGGGCACAGCAAAGTGGTGGGTTCGGCGTCTGCGGCTGCTCCCGCGGCGGCGGCGGATCACCATGATGAGGAAATGGCTGGTGGGTTTCTAACAGAGGGCTATGAGGAAGAGGGCGAGGGCGAGGATGAGCCAATTCATAGGTCGAGCTTTTTCCCGGTGGGGGATGAAGAGGGAGACGCGGACGAGGACAACGCCGGTCTGACTATAGAACATGATTAGTGCAGAGGCTCGCGCAGCTTGTCAGTCCGGTTGGTTTTCCGGGCCGGCTGTCTTATAAAATATGTATATAAAAACCATTGTATCTTTTCATGTACATGTATGTCACGCATGCATAACCAAATGTATACCGCACCGCAACATGACCCATGGTACGACATTCGAGAAATCGCTCGCAATCTCTACGCCACCCAGAAAAGTTTCAACACAAATCTCACCGACTTCTGTCGCAAAACAGAATAGGTACGGATATAAGCATGACTACGAATGAGCCAATTGGGTATCATCGAACGCAATAGGCACCCTTCCACCTCCTTCGGACAACAACATCGAAATTCGGAGAAGCAAAGAAAGATCAAGCCCCTTCTAATCATCACCTCCCCTTGCCAAATCTCTCGTGCCACTTGCCCCTGCTTCCCGTATCGAGTGGCTTATCTGCCCGGGCCGGAACGTCGGGCACAACGTCCAACTCGACCGTCTCGTGTATCGTGGCGACGATGGCGACTTGCGGTTCCGGCGAGTCGGGAGACTGAGTCGGCGATAGGAGGAAGAGGGCGTTGGAGGTATTCTTTTGGCGGAGGTTGTAGGTCTTGTCTGGGGTGCGCAGAAGGGCTGCCGTGTCTGATTCTTGGAGGGTGAGGCTGGGGGTGAAGGGGCGGGGATGGAGGTTTTAGTATTTGATTTATGTATGTATATTGTTATTGTTTTAAACATTTGTCAAGTTCTGATTTTCCTCTTTTTCTTGTTCTCTTGCTTCTTTCTCTTCTTCTCACTTTCTCTTTTCTCTTTTCTCTTTTTCCCTTTTCATGTATCATGTCTCCGCGTTGGGGGGGGGGGGGGCGCGCATATCCATGGCAGATGCGGAAGGGGAAAACTAACATTGGGGCTGTTGGGGACTCGAGAAGGCTGACTAGGTCGGGGGGGAGTTCGAGCAGGCGGTAGCCTGAGTCGTGGGGTTTGTGGGTGAGCTTGATGCCTTGATTTTGGGAGGACATGGTATCGTGGTGATGCGGGCGTGTGTTGGTTGTTGAGTCTGATTTTCGACTTGTCCTGATTCATCCATCATTCATGATGCACCAAAGACTCGACCCTAGCAACTGCAGTCTGCGAGGGAGTCGGGACCCAGAAAGTTGATTGGATGTGGGATCTGGATGCCCCACCAGAGCTGATGAGCAAGGAAGGAGCCAAGGAAGGAGCCAGGAAGAAGCCTTGTTGACGGGGCAGGAGTGGATCCCCGCGCGGGTGGTGAGATGCGTTTCTAAACCTCAAAAGACGCGTCTGGTGACTCGTCTGGCTCCGTGCCGCGTCTCGGTGGCCCTAGTGCAGCCAAACAATGTCAATGTTGGACACTCGGGGTCCGTCGTGGACTCGCGGGTGCATGGCGCAAGACATGATCTCGGATCGCCCCATTGCTGATGCCGTTGGACCCCGGCCGGCTCTCATGTACATTGTACAGCAGGTATGTGTGTTTATTTTTATTGTACCTTACCATGCGCAGCTATCTTGTGTTGCATCAAGGCGGCCCACTCGTCCCGCCCGCATCTGTGTGGTCGCATCTCGCATCTCTTGCATCTTCTGTTTATCGTTGACGCTCGACTCCAGTCTCTTTATTGACAGAACACGACTTCTGCCGCGACCGACCGCGACCTGTCGCGACCTGCCCGCGAGGGACTACTACATCAGAAGCAACCCAAACCGACTCGACTCGAAACACCAGCCCGCATACGCCTTCTTCGCTCCAACTGCCACTGCCACTGCCGTTGCCGTGCCGTTGCTGTTGCAAGCGCGGTCTTCCAGCTGCTCCCGATCGAGGATCCTGTCTCTCTCGCACTCATCCGTGGAGAGGGCCATGAGCGCGGCCCATTGACGAGACCATGGTGCGTGTCACGGACGACCTGGCGCTCTCGCCCGATGCCCTTTCGCTCTACCACGCCTCGGATCCGTTGCTCGGCCATCTCCCCGTCCTCATATTCCACGGCCCTTCCACGACGGCCAACTACACCCTCAACAGCTCTCGCATTCAGATCCATGTCCTCTCACCTGCCGGCTTCCGCTCTTTCCCGCGCATACCCATCTCCCCGAGCTCTCCCTTCTATTCCGTCGTCAATTATCTGCCTCGAGAAGTTCAGGTTGACGAGGTATACCGCGGACTGGCCTTTGGTCTCTTCAAGTATTTTTCAGACCTCTCCGATGGAGTCAAGACCTACCTCAGGAATCTTTATCCCACGAGGGGGAAGCGGCCCGGCAGCGCAGCCGCACTCTTTGGAGAGCAGCATGCCGCCGACCTGGTCGCATCCATGGTCAAAAGCGAGAATTCCGTAGACGTCATCGCCTTCTTACAGGATGCCCTGCAGATCCAGCACGTGAACCATGTCGATGTCGATCTTGTTCTCCCTCCGGGTGCCATCGTGCCACTCCAGTCGACTGATTTGGAACATGTCCCGGACAATGAGGACGATATTTTGGATCCGACCCTGAGGCAGTATGGAGGATACACCCCCCTGGTAAAGTTGTTTGGAGAGCCGATATTCTTGCCCACGAGCAAGCTGCGTCGCGCACCGTCCAAGCCCACCTCAGTGAATCGAGCAAGGGCATTCACCAAGACGCAAAAATGTGAGCTACGAATGAAGCTAGCAGAGCTGGTCGACACAGAAGAGAGATATGTGTTGAAACTGGGGGAACTGGTGCACAAGGTCGCAAAGGACTTTCGCGAGAGCGCACAGTCACGGCCAGAGGGCAGCCTTAGCCCCTCTGAGGAGGAGCTGGAGCGTTTGTTTCCTCGCTCGGCAGACCAGATATTACAGCTCAACTCGGCCTTTGTCGAACAGCTTCGGAGAACCATGGACGAAACGGAAGAAGAGGCCCTCCGAGATATGGAGCACACAACACCAACCATGAGCTCCATCAAGGGTGCGCGGGGTTCTGCTCGTCCCAAAGACGCCACTGGAGCTTTGGCAATGGCCAGGTTGTTCCACGAATGGTTTCCAAAGTTCACACAGAGCTACCAAGATTACATCAGGGCCAGCCAGCATTTCCCCACGCTTCTCAACTCTTTTCTCGACCAGCAGTCCAGTTTCAGACAACGAGTCATGCAGTCTGGGGAGCAGACGGTAAGGTCAATCTTGATTGAACCCGTGCAAAGACTGCCTCGGTACAGTCTTCTCATTGATCAAATCGTGAGCTCCCTGCCCATCACCCATCCAGCCCTGCAGCCAATGCTGAAAGCACGCGACATCATTACCAACATCTGCTCCATGGACGATCCTCTGCGCGACCACCCTCATGTTGCCAACAGACTTCGAAATATGGTCGAGTCTTGGCCGAAAGACCTGGAGCCCGAAGGTCGTCTGGTAGTTGCTGCCGACGTGATCGAATACGTGCCCTCGCAAGGAGCAAGCGAGCTAGAGACCTCGGGCATTCTGCTTCTTTTCTCTGACTGCATCATCATTTTGAAAAAGGTGGGCTTCAACATGACGGGGCGTGATTTGCTGCGAGAAATCGACAAGCCATCCGCAGAAGAGTTGCTCATCTCCATGACCAATGCCGCCGGTGGACCCTCCTCGTATGAATTCGCCTTCACTGGCTGGCACAGCTTAAAGGATGTGCGATTCACAGAATCGGCGGACGGGTCATTGATTTGGATGACTTCGACCCAGGATCTGAAGGGTGTGCATGTTGCGGGACAGTACAAGACGAGCAAGGCACCAACTATTCGTTGCTTTCTGCTGCGGGAGACCTTTGAGGGGAAAGCTACCAAATGGTGCGAGGACGTAGTCAAGGCGAGAATTGAGGCTCGGTTCTCAGAAACCGAGAGAGAAAATCCATCTTGGTCGCTGCGCTCAGTGCGCTCCCAGGATAACAACCTCGGACTGCACGTGGCGGTATTTCAAGAAGGTGCACATGAACTCATCGAGGGCCGGAGAGAACCTGCACCCATCCGCGTTGTGGTGGATCACGAAAAGGGCACAAAGGGAGCGCCCCTTGGCCACTATGGGGTTGAAGTGACTGTCGATGTGTCTTGCAAGGATCTCAAACGAGTCTCTTTGTTGACGGCCGGCTTGAATGGCAAACAGTTCCAGGATAGCGTTGATTTGGAAGACTTTATTTCCTCCTTGTCTCGCCGCCGTAAGTGCACCATTCGCAGTTTCATCATTCCTTGATGATGATGATGATGATGATGATGATGATGATGATGATGATGATGATGATGATGATGATGATGATGATTATGGAAAAGCTGCTGACATATCCTTCTGCAGTCATACAGCTTCTCGGTACCCAATTTGGCGTTGGCAATACACATCTGACAGCGCCAATGGTCTCATTCTATACAAAAACCCTTCGAGGATTGAATCTTGCGACAATCAGGACCGAAAAGACGAGATCTTTTCTCGCCGCTTCCCCTGTCAAGCTGTTGTCAAGTCTGTGGAGCAGTGGCACAAATACAGCCTCTTCAGATGTCGTTGTGTCAAGTGTCAAACCTCAACAACAACCGACGCTGCACAGAGCCAATAGTTTCCATTCCATGTTTGGCTCCATCAGGGGAAAAGATGGAAGACCAAACACGACAGATGGAAGACCAGAGAATCCCTTGCTACGACTGGAACAAACATTCACGGGCTTCGTGGCGGCTCTTCAATCTCGAAAAGGTGCCATTATTGGACGTCTGCTTCTTCATCGGTCATTCGTCGACGAATTGACTGTCAATGAGATTTACAACAGGTTCATTGAAAATCCGTTTGAGTATGACGTTTCCGCAGATATAGGCACTGAGGTCGTTTTCGTGGCGTTTGAAAAGTTTTTGCACATTGCCTGGGCTGAGCAGATTGGACCCGTCATGACAATGCAAGCCATGGACACTCTGCTGGAGAGGGCGAACAAGAGAGTCCCTGGTGACTTTGCTGATTTCGTCAATTACTTGTTCAAAGAAATGGCGCCTCAAAATCGACGAGCGTTTATAGCCATCATCAAGCTCTTGGCCGATCTGCTGGACGGCTGCGGCAATGATAGTGATCGAGGCGCGTTGACCGTGGCCTTTGCCGAGCTTCTCGTGACCGAGGGCGATGCGCACAATTACATCAACCTCTTGGATCGACTGGTAGAGGATTGCGACAGAATGTTTGAAGATGGGAACGCGCACCAAAATCTTAACCTCAGCCAAGCTTTGTTTGTTTCCGAGTCCATCTCGTCCGGCTCACGCCAGGGCAAGTCTCACACAGGCTCCATTACATCCAACGCCTCGTCTCTGCGGCGTAAATTTGGACTCGACGCCTTGCTCCGCCAGAATTCGAAAGACGAGCGACATTCCATGTGGCGCACATTGAGCAAGCACCGGAATCCCGCCACAGGCGACACCTCGAGCCTGACACGCGGTAAACGGAATAGGCCCCGATCGATTGATGATAACAGCATTCCCAAAAGGCCGCAGATGCATCGTCATGCTGCCACGTCTCGAGACAGACCAGCGAGTGCGTTGGATGGAGCAGTACGGCGGCCACCTAGCTCACATCGTCTGTATTCCGCGCTCGACACCATCGGAGAGCCCGCGACTGGCGACCGCGTGCCAACAAAGACGTTGAAGAACGGGAGGCGAAGCTCGCTATCCGATCTCAAAGGTCTAATGGCGGCTGCGAAGCTGGATGACGACGACCTGGACAAGGACGGGGTATTGCAGCCATTGCAGCCGTTGCAAACAACGAAATCCACGTCGGGCAAAGTCAACAATACCACCACCGCCACCACCATCAGTCCGAAAGCGGCGCCTCCTTCCAAGATACCCATGAGACCAATGAGTCCTTTGAGTCCTTTGCGTCCCTTGAGTCCCTTGAGTCCCGGTGTTGCGGATGCTTTACGTGACTCAAGGTTCAAAGAAAAGGAAAAAGAAAATCTGGGAGGGCTGCCGAGGACACGGGACGGTCAAACCAACCCTCTTTCCCCGGCGGCCGCAGCGGCCGCCGCCGCCGCCGCCGCCGCTGTTAGTCCTCCTACGGGCACGCCCACCACCACCTTTACCAAGAGTTCGAGAAACGCCGAAACACCAAGCAGAATTGCAAGACACTCCAAAAGTCAATCAACGTCTTCCATTCCGACTCTGAAGCCAGCCAGATCCGGGTGGAGCGCGGAATCACTCATCCGACCGAGTAGTCCAACTCGCTCCAATGCTCAACGGCTCCGCCTTCAACCACCGCATAAGCTTAGAGAGCGGCTGCAATCGGAAAGGCTCATTACGGAGGAAGTTGATTTCTCACTCAAGACGGAGCTTTTCAACATTGGAGAAGAATTGACACGCGTGCAGCAGGCTCGCGATGCGAGTGCAGAGGCGCATTGGCAGGGGGACGCGCAAGGAGAAGCCGCAGAGACGACTGGCTTTGCAGCCTCCTTGAAGGAATTGGAACACAAGATCCAGCTCATGATGCAGGATCTCCGGGCCAAACAGGCCGCGACACAAAGCCAACTCGACACGGCCATCAAGAACATGGACGCCAAGACGCGGGCCATCGACCAGCTCTACAAGGAGGTGGTGGCAGAAAACGAACTGCTCTACGAAAAGTACAATGGCGAACTCGGACGCATCGTCAAGGCCGTCAAGGGGAAAACGAAGGAAGACAAGGATGAGCTGGTGAGTAAGTTGAAGGAGCAGTCTGAGGAGACGGCGCGGATGAAGAGGGAAAACGCGCGGCTGAAGAGGGAAGTTGTTGGACTGAGATCCATGCTTCGAGGGGCAGAGTAAGAAAAAGGAAATCCTCTCTCTTCTTTTTTTTTTTTCTTTTTTTCCCTTTTTTCGCCATTTTCTTTTCTTTTATTATTGTTTCTATTTGCTCATCTTTTTTGCTTCTATCTTTCTGTTTGCCCTTGATGGCGAAGCTCCTCAAGATGCAGTTCTTCCGTTTGCCCTTGATGACGGTCCTCAAGGTGCAGTTCTATCTTCTGTTTGCCCTTGCCAATATGCTCGGTCGAGCTTGATGAACAGGCTTTCCTTTCCACCTCAAGAGAAAAAAGTCGTTGCAAAAGGGGAACATCGTAATTTGGCTGTATGTGCGTGCGCGCGCATATGTGTCTGTGTCTGGAAAAGAATATATTTGTAAAGCAAGTTTGTACACATACTCTTTTCTAGGAAAGGAACAGGGACGGGGGGGAGCGCAAAAACAGTGGATGAACAGTGATGACGCCATTCCTGTAGAAAGGGAGTGGAAGAATAAAAGAAAAGAGGGCATCTCAACTGGACGTGGCAGTGGAAGTGGAACTATAGCGCGAGTATTGAAAGAAAAGGGGGCAACTGAACCGAATGTGGAACGAAACTGGAACTAAAGAGCGAGTATGGACAAGCAAGACGAAATCATGAGCTACGAGTGGCCAAACCCAGACGCAAGGGGATGCAAATGTTTTCAACACATTAGAAAATAAATTTCTTATAAAAAAAACACTAATTTACTATACAGAGGTTAATTCGAGTCTGTGGTGGTGGCTGCATCCCCCGCCGCAGAACTCTCAAATGTAGACGGCAACGTCGAAGGCAGGACATATTCATATTCATGAGCGTCCTCGTTGATGGGCCCGGCCGCGGCATCGCTGGCCTGAGCCTGAGCGTGCGCCTGCGCTTGCTCGACCCAGCATTCGAAGAAGAGGGGTCCGGCCTGGACGGCGCGTATGGGGGTCGTGGATGAGGCTTGACGGGCTCGGCCGAGTTGGGGTTTGTTTGGGGCGCGGGGTTGTAGACTTGGTTGAGAGGGAAGCCAGAGTTGTGGGTGCTGTTTTCGGTTAGAAAAGGGGGGGGGGGTTTGTTTGGGGGTTTGAGGAGTGCTTGGTTGGTGGATGGGTGAATGCTGATGGGATGTACGGGGGCAGTCAGAGTGAGGTTGTTGTTTTTTGTCCGTCTCTTTTTCGTCTTTCTTTTTTTTTTGCTCTCTTTTTTATTCTTTTATTCTGAATCCTTCCCTTGATTCGATTTCTTTCTTCTTCTTCTTCTCTTTTTCTCCTTCTTCTTTTCTTCTTATATATATTCAACAAATGTACAGAGGGAAAAAAAAAAGAAACCTCACCTGAATTGGAACCACAGCTTCATCGCGCAGTTCAACACCCAAGGTAAAAGTACACCCCTCGGGTAAAGCAGATCGACTCTGCGCCGCAGACGAAAGCCTGCTCAGCGCCGCCCTCAGCGCCTCGTACACGTCCGTCGGGTTGACCATGTCGTCGGCCGGCCCCGCGTCGCGGTTCACATGGTCATGAAGGACATGGTGGTTGTCCCAGGGCGGGAGGGGTGCTGTCGCCCAATCTTTGTCCTTGTCTCCCCTGTCCCTGTCCCTGTCTCTGTCTCTGTCTCTGTCTAAGGCGGCAGCTCCCCACGCGGAGGCGGGAAAGGACTGGACGTCAAAGATCCACCGCTCTACGACGTCGAGCGCGCGGGGCTCATGCACGGCGAGGCAGATCTGGCGGGCGGTGCCTTGGCGAATCTGCTGGGCTGTTGCGGCGACGGCGTCGCGGATCCAGGCGCAGACGGCGGGGTGGCGCGACTGGTGGACGGGGAGGTTGTAGGCGCGGGCGGTGAGGAAGCTGGCGGAGGGGTAGAGCGCGCGGTGGTAGAGGATGGAGTGGATGGCCACGGTGAGGAAGTAGCTGAAGGAGGAGAGGAGGAAGGATGCTTGCGATGGGGAGAGGCTGGAGGAGGCCGTGGTGTTGGAGGGAGAAGTTGCTCGTTGGGGCTGTGGTGTGGCCATTCTTTTTTTTTTTTTTTTTTTTTTTTTTTTTTTTAGTCAGCCTTTATGGATAGAAGCACGGCTGGACATGGAGCGGACAGATAAAAACTGCGGTGTCGAACGGGAGGGTGGGCACTGCTCTGCTCTGCTCTGCTCTTTGATGTGATGGAGTCGTGGCGTGGGTGAAGAAGTCGTCAAAAATGAGACGTGCAAGTCGCCCGAGGCGCGGGAAGTGGGAAGCCAGTATGGGTCCTGGCCCCTGGAGTGGTGACATGTATGACGCGCAGTCACGTGATACGCCGGGACCCATCTGTCGCGATCTCGTTTGCATTTAGATGGCGATAACAAGAGGACTACCGAGAGAAACCGGGGGAAATCGCTCACTGAAAACATCCAAGACGGTGGGTTAGTTGTCAATGGAGGAGTCCAGAACAATGAATGCACGCATGCGTTGCCTATTTACACATGGCACTTCCGTGGGAGCCACGAGATCGGGACTCGGAAGTCGGGACTGGCTGCCCCAATTTTTCCCCCGAGGCGAGTCGGAGCTGCGGCCCCACACCTGCAGGGCTAGTCGATACCCGGGGTAGAGCAGCCAGAGCGATGATTGGACGAGTCGTCGGCAGGCGAGGAGAAAATTTTCCCCACGGACGTTTCCACGTAGCCTCATTTCCTCGTGCATTCCAGAATCGACCCTAACCACCCCAACCCAGCCCTTGCCGCCCTCTAGGTAACGAGCTAGACCTCGGACGCTGGACGCTTAACGCCTGACAATCGCGCTTGACGCTCTAGCCCTTCTGCAACAGGGCCCGTCTGTATTTTCACATACCCGCAAACAGACTGCTCATGAGCTTTGGCCCGTGGGGATTCCCTAGCCGAGAGTCATGGAGGATGGAAAGGGAATTGAGCGACAGCCCATGTGTGAGACACTTCCCACGAGTACGGCCAATCCTGTCGTCACCGAGCCGTCCTAGCCTCCTAGGAGATTCTCAGATGAGGCCCCAAGCCAGCGAGAGCCGGCAGTTACGATTGCATCCAGCTAAAACACTGAGCTAAGTGACTTGTTGCGCTACGGGAAAAACTTGCACTGCCGCCAACTAGTTCTATTCGCCTCTCTGGTCTGGTTTTTTTTTCCCCCTTCCCTTCAAACCTCCAAATCTCGTCGAAAAATGTCCGGAAACATGATAGCAAGTCCTTGGCCTCCGCCCGAAGAACATAGCGGTTTGTGTCATGGCATACCTGAATCGAGCGCGTCCATGGACATGAAGATCATGGTCGAATGCAGCACTCTTCATTGTCGACCATGACAGCCGTCATGGAGTTGTCGCCTTGAGCCAGTCGGCATTCTTCGTTTCTTCGCAGAACACGGAGATTGTATATAGGACAACAAAGTTTCCCAAGATATCCTTTTTTTTTTTATTCTCTCATCACTCTTCACTTCTCCATCCTCTTCATTCCATCTCTTCCTTTCCTGAGTCATCTCCGTCTCGACTTCATTCGCATCGCACTTCTTGCAGTGTACTCACCACCGAGATTCAGCAATCATGGCCGGTGGATATCGCCGCGGTGCCGTTGGCGCAGCTGCTTTGCTCGCTGTGCTGTCGGCGACGCCGTCGTCCCTTGTCCATGGCCAGAATGTGGTGACCAGTACCGTCGTCGTCACCACGTACGTGGATTATGACTTTTGCGCGCGCGCCTGTGCCTACCAACCGACTCTCGCGGTCGAATCAATGGCGTATCCCTCTTCGGTTGCTCATCCGGGAGGTCCTTCGGGTCAGCATGACCAGCCGGGGCAGGATGTTGGGCCTCCTCCTCCTCCTCCTGTGCAAACTGGCTACGGACCACCTGTCAAGGGCATCGTTCCTGGCCCATCCTCCGTTGTTGTGCCCGGCCTGACCGTCTCCGCCTCTCCGACTCCCGCCGCGCCCTCGAATCATCAACAAAGCACCATGACCATACCGAATGGGCAGTCCGCTGCTTCTTCGGCAAGCCAAACGACACCAGATGCAGCTCAACAAACGGGCAGCGTACCCTCCAGTACCACCGCTCGCGATGGCGTCCCAAACACTGTGACTCCTCCGACGAGTGGGACCGGGGCGGTCGATGTGCCTCAAGCGACGTCCTCGTTGGGAACATCGCTTTCTACGCCACCGGTACCTCAGACGAGCGCTTCATCTGGCTTTGTGACTCTATCCGCTCCGTCTAGCTCAGGATTCTTGACGACCGTTACGGTTCTGCCTAGCTCTGGGACTCCATCCGCTCCCGCTAGCTCAGGATTCTTGACGACAGTGACGATACTGCCTAGCTCTGCGACTCCTCCCTTCCTATCTAGCTCGGGATTCTTAACGACCTTCACTGTCCTCCCTAGCTCTGCGACTCCGTCTGCTCCGGATAGCTCCGTATTTGTCACTACCCTCACGGTTCTTCCTAGCTCTGGACCTCCTTCTATCCCGACTACTATTACGGTTCTGCCTAGCTCTGAAAATTTACCTGTTACGACTATTACGGTTCTCCCTAGCTCTGGAACTCTACCCGTTACGACCATAATTACGGTTCTGCCCAGCTCTGCGACTCCGTCTGCTCCGGATAGCTCAGTGTTTGTGACTACCCTCACGGTTCTGTCTAGCTCTGAAACTCTACCCGTTACGACCATAATTACGGTTCTGCCCAGCTCTGCGACTCCGTCTGCTCTGGATAGCTCCGTAATTCTGACTACTCTTACGGTTCTCCCTACCCTCACCGTTACACCCAGTCCTACAGCGTCACCTACCTCAACGGGTGGCGGTGCAGTCATCACCGGAGGAGGATACTTTGGCAGCGGCTCCGGAAGTGGTTGCCTAGGATGCGGCTCAGGTGGCAGCATCTCGGGAGGGGGATACTTTGGCAGCGGCTCCGGAAGTGGCTCACTGGGAGGCGGGTCAGGAGGAGGATCCTCTGGCAGCATCTCTGGCGGTGGATACCTTGGCAGCGGCTCCGGAAGTGGTTCCCTAGGTGGTGGCTCAGGAGGAGAGTCATCCGGCAGCATCTCAGGCGGAGGATACCTTGGCAGCGGTTCAGGAAGTGGTTCAGTCGGAGTCGGCTCAGGAGGAGAGTCATCCGGCAGCATCTCAGGCGAAGGATACCTTGGCAGCGGCTCAGGAAGTGATTCGGTCGGAGTCGGCTCAGGAGCAGGCTTGCCGGGCAGCGTCTCAGGAAGTGGTTCAATCGGAGTCGGCTCAGGCTTGCAGGGCAGTGTCTCAGGAAGTGGTTCGGTCGGAACCGGCTCAGGTTTATCGGATACCGTCTCTGGAAGCGGTTCAGTCGGCGTCAGCTCAGGAGCAGGTTTGTCGGGCAGCGGCTCAGGAAGCGCTTCATTAGGAGCCGACTCAGGGTTGGCACTCTCCGCGAACGGTTCCGGTACGATATCCACAGGCGGTAAACTCTTGGGGTCTGAAGGCAGTGGAGATGGCGGCAGTGGTATTGGAGGAGCATTGTCTGGTAGCGGAGAAGTATATTCTGGCAGCGGCTCTGCAGGAGCACTTGCAGGTGGCAGGCTCCTAGGTGCTCGAGGCGTGAGAAGGGTTTGAGGTCTCAGGTGAAGGAGAGGATAGATGATAGAAGTAGTCGGTCATGTTGGTCGAGTTCAAGCATTGCGAAGCCGCCTCATATATACATGTAATATGGCTAATATCCATTTTATTTAATTAATTAATTAATGTTTTCATCTCTGAAAATTTCGCTCAAATCAGTCGAACGCTCATACAATTATGATTTTGGTCACAAGTTAAGCACAACCCAAATACACCATCGCGGAGGAGGGACGAAAACCCCACTTATAGGGCTGAGGGATCAAAGCAGCATCATTGATTGGACAGGCAGGTGGCAGGAGGCAGGCAGCCAGGCCACGACGCGACCCCACCTGGATCTCCAATCATCATCGAGTCCTCCAGAGTCCAATCCAAGGCGGATGATGATTGATGACGGACTCATAGTCATCAACCACCAGAGTCCAGACTGTCTTGTCCATGTGCACGCCCGACGTTGGACTCACTTTTTCCGTTTCATCAACATCTCCTTCGTTCCATCACGCTCCAATATTTTGCACTTGTTCGCAACACCGCGACAACACCACCCCGCCATGGCCTCACCGCTGAGCACGTCCGCCGTGTTGCAAGGCATGGCCGATGCCCTCCCCACACACCAACCCGGCGACGATACTTCCGACCTGGCCAGTTCCTACGAACTCATTGCTCTCCTCGTCCACTCATACCTCGCAGCCTTGTCCTTTAGGCTCTGCGGCTTCACCGAAGATAAACCCGTCCGTAAGTAAACTAATCATCTCAGGCTCTCACTCTCTCAATCTGACTTGCCTCTGTTTCTGCCCATGTTAATCTACTAAAAAAAAAAAAAAAAACATGTGTGAGGAATTTATTCACCACGCAATTAAAAAAAAAATGCTAAAAAAAAACAGCCGAATGTGAGAGTCTTGCACCGAGACTCCCTGCTGGGTGGAACTCGGGGTTCGGGTCCCTCAGCTTCATGTACAAGCATAAGCAGTCGTCCATGCAGTTTATCATGCGCGTAGACCGCATGGGCAGTAAAGTGGAAGTCCGAGCGTTGGCAATTGGCGATGAAAACATTCATCGTTTCGAGCGTGCTGTTCGAGATGTTGTTCAGTCCAGTAGTCTGCCTATTCGGATTACGATGGAAGAGGGACGGGAAGACCGTAGTGATTTGGTGGAAAAGCTTACGAAAGCGTTTGTTTCGGATGAAGCAATTACTAGTGAGCAGACCCTTTTCGCCCCCTTTTTCTCTCTCGCTCTATCTTATTGTCTTCTTTTCTTCTTCTTCTTCTTTTTTTTCTTCTCGTCTACACATGTACGTGTTACCAACATCCATCTCCAGGTATCCTCAACGACGTCAAGGTCAAACTCGTCCAGAAACTCATTCCAAAGCTCCAAATAGCTGGCTACGAGGAGACTGCCGAGGCTGAGGAGACTGCTCGTTCAGAGCGGCGAGACCAAGAAGCACAGGATCCGCGCCGCCAATTCCCGGGCGATCCTCGTCCTCGTCCCAATATGCCGTATCCCCAACCTGATCTTCTCCCAGAGATGGCTCGTCCCCGGCCAGGAGCCCCCGTGGGGGACTTTCCCCCTCCCGGTTTCGAGGACGAGTATGAAATCAACCGACCACCCCTCGGAGGCTTCCGAAGTCCGTTCAACATTGGCCACGACGACTTGAACCCGCCTGGTCTGGGACCCCACGATCCACTGCGCGCCTCATTCGTCGGAGGCGTTGGTCTACCCCGCCCTGGAGGATCATCAGGGATGCATCCCACATTCGACGATCCTCTATTCACAGGACAAGGACAGGCCGGCCGTGGGAATCCCGGCGAGGGCTATGATCCTCAAGCTCCCCCGGGAGCGCGATGGGATCCTCTCGGACCGGGTGGAAACCCTCGATTTCCTGGACCCGGAAGCGGGAGTGGAGGGGCTTTTGGAGGAGCCTTTGGTGGCTCAGGACACATCATTTAACAATCCCAAAGAACGGTCAATTTGACCATTGGGCGGGAGGGGTTGGTCATATGCTCGATTTTGCTGAAAAGGCAGGGGTATCGAGGAAGGACAGACAAGTATAAGATTACGAAACCGTCTTGTTTGGAGGACGAGAGTCATCCATGTCTCATATGAGGAGTTACGTTCCGCTGCATTCACACGAGGAGTTACGCTCGCTGCGTCCCGCATTGTTGTCACATCACTCGTTAGCCCTTGTTTCTCTCTCGTTTCTTTTTTTTTTTCTTTTTTTTTCCAATCTTTTCTTTTCTATTGCAACAAAACGTAACATCAACCGTCCATATCGTACATACACACTTCTGCTGCGCAGCGCATGCAGCAAGCACACTCCAAGACAGAAAAAGATTGTATCATATCATCTAGGATTTTTTTTTTGTCTCGTAGTATTTCTTCTTACTGTCAAACATACTCATAGCGTAGTAACACATGTCGCGTCATCTAATTCCCATTCCGTGGAGTATGTAATAACGGGACGTTGATAGCCCGCCATCATGGTGGCAATTCGGACGTTTGTGATTTGTTGCATCGTATAACCCGATGCAGACAAGGAAACAAGCTCACTCTGAGGGAAAATTAGGTTTCTCTTTTGCGATAACTGATGCACTTATATACTTTTCCTTTCCATTCCCTTCCTTTCTTTTCCTCTGAATTTCTCTTCTCTTTCTTTCATTCCTTTTTTTTTTTTCATGTCAAATTTCGCATCATGACACCTCACTGGCTGGCAGAGTTGACGACTTGGTTGAGCTTGGTCTTCTCGTCGTCGGAAAGCAGGTTGTACCAATCCTGAAAATTGGCTGCATTTTCGCGACCGCACTGGACAAAGAACTCCGTCAGGTAAGAGTGAGTCTCGTCGTCTGCACGTCGCGACGGGCCGCCTTCCATATAAGACATCAGGTCAGCCTTGGTAGCAGTGAGACTGAGATCGAGGGTGTCATCGTCATCCTCCCATCCGTCCTCCTCGTTTGCTTCGTCAAATTCGGCAGCTGCAGCCATGGCGGCCGCCGCACCTGCTGCCGCACCTGCACCTGAAGCAGAGGTAAGTTCTTCAACGAGAACTTTGATGATTTTCAGTGGCGCTGGGATAATCGTGTACTTGTCGGGATCTTGTTACGTCATCAAGTGTTAGCAGTATATCGATTTCTTCGAGTACCGTAGCAGTGAGTGCGACAGAGGGGGCAGTGGGCGTGGGAAACATACTTTGCTTCGCTCGTGAGCGGGTCTTTATTCTACCGTCGTCGGCGCCCACAATTAGATCACCCTTAACGCTAATCTGAGCCACGCGGGGATCATTTAACCCGTAGAGCTTGGATAGAGCAATGACACTGTAAAAAGGGAAAGGGGAGAAAGAAAGAAGAAGGCGAAAAAGTTAGCACAACATAGAAAAAAAAAAAAAAAAAAAAAGAAGAGAGTCTTTCTCCTCGTCATCATATGTGGCGTCGACTTACTTTTGTCTGATTTCATCATATCCTGCAAAGCTTACTGAGTTCTCCAACCATTTTGATAGAACAACCTGCAAGCCCCTCTCGCCGTTGATTTCAATCTGGCTCAAAAACTCAACCACGTCGTGCGCTCCGTGAAGAGACAGCCGGGCAAAAACCAAGATCAATGACTGAATAAAGGCAGCGGCTTGAGCAGAAGCGAGTCGGTTTGCCACGGCCTGAAGAAGCTGTGGCAGAAAGGGACCAAGACGTTCCTGGCCGGCTTTCTCAACCAGTTCCGCAGCCAGCCCGCCAACTTCGGATGCAGAGTTATCCTCAATTGTAGGGCCGAGTAGGCGATCGACAATGTGCAAGCAGACCTCGAGGCCAGAAAGGCCATTGGCGTCTTGCCAGTTAAAGACTTGTTGGTGATCGTGAGAGAGAATCCACCTGACGGCCTCAGAACCAGGTCGGAGAACGTCCCCCTCCTTGGACTCCATCAGCAGCCGGGTCAGCTTCGGAAGCACAGCCGCAACAAAGCCATCGGGAAGAGGCTCGGATCCGTTCTGCGCAAGCACGACCAGCAGCTCTGTCGCAACAGTAACAAGAGGATCATCCTCGGTCACATTGGCCACGTCAAAGGCGCCGGTAAGTGTTGGCAATGTTCGACCACAGAGCAACTTGAAAGACTCTCGGTCAGAGAGGCTGCAGACAATGTCTTCGAAGGCCTCCGTGATGAGCATCGTGACCTGAAAGTTGCTCGCACCCAGCTTGGCAAGCATAAATAATAAGTCGATAGACTGAATGTCGTCACGAAGAACAATCTTTGTGTCCATGCTGATGGCAGACCGCAATGTCTCGGCGAGAACGACGAGAAGCTCGTCAGCCTCCTCCATATCGGCAGGATCCTTGCTGTTCGCATAAGACTGGATGGCTGTGATGATGGGAACCTGTCGATCAGCGCTCACGCGGCCAGAGTTGATCAAACCCTCGATGGCCTTGATACAGGCAACTTGAACTACTTCAGACCCCTCATTGGTAATTGCGTGGATCATGCGATCCAACAAAGCGGGAGGGGTCTGGAAAGCGCGGCCGACAATACCTGCTACAATGTACCCGCGGGCACGGATGAGGGGCTCAGCAGGCCTGTTGATGGTGAAATCGACAAGCTCGAGATAGGCGCTAGCCACAGCATCGGGTATCGTCTTGTTCATGTCTTGAAAATCGCTCAGTAGCATTGTAAAAAGAAACAGGGCCGACTCTTGACTTCGCCAAGCTGATCCATCACCAGGAAAAAGTGTCTTTGTGAACGCAAAGAGACCATCAACAGCCTTGTCGTTGAACCACTCGCCCAATTTGATCAACAAGTCTCCTGCGGCCGTTCGCGCAGTGTAGTTGGCAGTGACTGATGTTTCTTCTGCCAAGTACAAAGAGCAGTCGATATCCCAGAGCTCCTCCTCTTCCTGAGTGACACGAGCGTAACTGACGAGCATTCGCATGATTTCCATTATCCAAGGAACGTCTTGAGCAGATGCATGAGCCTGCAGGTGGCCATCCAGCTCTGCCTTTACTGGAGGGGACCTGAAGCACTGGTTCAGAAAGTCGAGCTCTTCCAGGACGAGGAAGTCCAGAGTATATGGGAGGTTGTCCGAATCCTCTAAGCGGCCTTGGGCGTTGGCCTTGACGTATAGCTGCTCGTGTGGCCCTTGCAAAATAATCAACTCTTCCCAAACAGCGCTGAAGAAAAGGGCACTTTGCGGCAGTAAGAGGTTCGGGAATACTTTGCGAATGCGCAGTAGAGTTTTGACGACTTGCAACTTGAGAGCAATCATGTGATTCCAAATGTCTGGCTGGCTACCGTTGCTCAGGTCCATCTCTGGCAAACGGCCTTTCAAAACACTGGTAAAAAAGGGGTTCCACTGAGCGAGTAACTCCTCAGCAAAAGCCGTGACCTCGGCGGCGTGGTCATCCTTGATCATATTCATCAGATCGAAGCAAGATCGGAAGACGGAAATTGCCAAGGCTCGGAGCACGGGCTTGCGGCTGTCGTTGAGGGCGACTTCGGTCAAGGCTTTGGCAATATCTCTAGCCATGGAGAAGAACTGATCTTCACTCAGGCTCTCTTCTACCAAGTCACCCAGGACTCTGAGAGCGCCGTGAAGCTGGGTATCGGTGCCGGTGGGTATGATGCTCAGGATAGTAGGCAGGAGGTTGGGCCACTGTTCGGGGAAATCGTAAATGGCAATCTTGCCGACGACATAACTACCAGCATAAACATCAGCATCTAAATTCGAGACTCTCGCAAGCAATCATGGACCCAAACCGTGTTTGAGTTGTGTCTCGGGCAGCAGCTACCTAGCAGCAATTTTGACCTTTCGGTCTTCCTCTTGGCTCAAAGCCAAATCGAGCAGGGATTGCTTCAAAATAGCTCTTGATTCATCGGAGATGGGGATGATGGGTTCGTCGTCCTGGTCGCCCACAGCCCAATTGTTTTCGATAAACAGTCGCAAAGAAGTCAAGGCAGACTGACGAATTCCGGTGCTAATCGAGGTATGGGAAGCGATCTTTGCCAGGGAGACGGGATAGGCAGGACTCGTTCGCGCGCGCTTGAGTTCGATCTCAGCCTGCTGTCGGGGCCCTTGATCCGGCAGCTGTGTATTGGCGAGGAGCTGCACGAGCTGTTCCTCCATGTTGCACGCGTTTCGTGATGCGGTTCTAGTGGCAGTAGGCAGACGAAGTACCAAGCTAAAGGTGATGTGGAGGCTGTGAAAGGAGGTAAATCAGGGGAAGCGGCGAGCAAAAAAAAAAAACGACAACTTGTAATTTTTTTCTCTCCTTTTTTTTTTCTTTTTTTTATGATTTTTTTTTTCCTCTCTTCCCGACGAAGCGGTGATGACGAACGGCGATTCGACATTTTGCAGGGCCGAAATAATGCACTTGGCGCGGGGCAGACCCGCGTCCTGGCCGGCCGTCAGAATCAAGTTGAGCCTGGCGCGTGCTCGTTTGGCAAGGGGGATCCACTTGTGGAGGGGTTGTTGCGGGTTGTTGCCAGCTGCCAACAGCCAATTACCAATTACCAACTGCCAGTTGCCAGTGCAAAGCAGCGTTGGACGTGTCATGCTTCCATCTGTTTCCTTTTATCCCTGTGTTAAGACGCATTCTGCGTGTCCCGGCAGGGTGTTGGGGAATATGAGATGGAGAGAAGAAGATGGGCAGAGAGGTGAGGCCAAGCAGGAAGCAGAGCTGCTGGACACGAATGAAAAACGAGAGGAAGAAACCGTTTGGCAGTCAGCGGGTTGCTTGTACTTTACAGAGAGCGACGGCCGGCGCCCTCCTGAAATAGAGCGAGACAGGTAATTCCGAACATTTTGCCATGCAACTTTGGTCTAAAAAAGTTTCGGGATTACATTTGGCCCCACATCGGTTTGCGATACCTTCGTCTGGTCGAAAAAAGATTCCGCGTCGAGGCGTCCCACTACCGTAAGTACCTATGTACACACAGAGCGGGTGGGTCGGAGGTACATACTCCCAAATTTTGGTACAATAAAATCGTATGGCGAAATGTCCGGATTTGCCTACCACTGAATCGGCGCCGCAGATAAACAAATTGAAAACGAGCGAATATCGCATCAACAGACGAGCGGTTGGGCGGTTGGCCTCAGATACAAACCTGGAATTTAGATATGGGTACCTACCTAACCTACCGGTACATACAAGTAGCGAACGCGCGCGCACCCGAGCGCGGGGCCCACGGGCCACAAGCCAACTGGCCAGTAAGGATCCACGATAAGCAAGTAGATAAAATCTGTCGTATCGTCGCCATGATAAGCTCCAATCCGTCAACCGGTTTATCTTCCCACATGCATGTCGTCATGCATCCGAGGACTAACATTGCTCGTGAGTCGTGGCACGACGACAAAAACAATGCCGGCAAGATCGAGAGCACTCGGTCAATATCAGCACTCAGTCCCAGCTATAGGTACTTGATGTCTGGTAGCCGACACCTGCATCAACGACACAGTCCAGATGTACGCCACAGCCACAACAGGCACAGATAGCGTTCAACCGCATGAATTCTCCAGATAGTGCCGGGCCAAAATAGGCCGAGTCTCACTAGAGTACGCCCATGCCGATGTGCCGATAAGCAGCAGCAGCTATCGTTGCGTCTCACTGGCGCTGGTGTCTGATACTCCCAAGTATCAGCACTGCCGCGGCAGCATTGGGGTCATGCCGTTGGAATTCATTCAACGTACCGACCGGTTCATCATTTAAAAGCACATGGCTTCCCGTCCGTGGCTTCCCGTGGCTTACCAGGCCTGGCACGTTGCACACGAGCACTTGTCTGGGCAGCTGTGAACATCGACCAGTCCTCACGGCTCCCGGCTCCCGGCTCCCGGCTCCCGGCTCACTGCTGAGAAAGAGACTCCCTCGGTCGTCCCCAGAGTCCCTCTCCCAGACATTGAACCCCATTGATAGTTCATAGTTGCTCTGTCGGCGTCGTTGTACAATGTCCTTCGTGCAAAAGGCCAAGAACCTGGCCGATAGGCTCGCCCTTGAGTCTGAGCAGGGGCTGACGCCGACTCAACTCATGGTACGCCGACCGTCATCTCGCAGCGTCGACCTCCCTTTTTCTAACTTGCCACACTCATTGCAACCTGACAGCTCACGAACCATGACTTAAAACCAGTCGAAGTTGAACGCCGACAATGGGGCGCCTGGAACTTTGTTGGCTTTTGGATTGCCGATTCTTACAACATCAATACCTGGATGATTTCATCGTCCATGATCATTGCTGGACTCTCGTGGTGGCAAGCTTGGATTTGTGTCTGGATTGGCTACTCTATTGCATCATGCTTCATCGTCATGAATGGTCGTGTCGGTGCCGTCTACCACATTGGATTTCCCGTTGCAAACCGCGCCTCGTTTGGCATATGGGGTTCTTTGTGGCCAATTTTTAACAGAGCAGCCATGGGTACGTGACAACGACATGTCTCTTTGGTCGCCCAATCCTAGTCTCCATCGTTGCCTTCTTCTCTCTCTCTCTCTCT
>AFRA01000057.1:0-70480 GCA_000223055.1 Claviceps fusiformis PRL 1980
CCTAGCAACTACTAAAAGCCTAAAATAATATAAAGAATAAATAAAATATATTTTAAAGGAGTATTAAAAGTATAAAGAACTTTTCTAAGAAGAACTTAAAATAAAACTTCTATAATATAGTAAATAGGATTATAAAATAGTGTTTAAAGATAGAACCTTAACTACCTTTTATAAGATTTATAACTTTAATAAAAAATAGCTTTAAATATTAAGGGAATACCTTAATAAAATACTAACTAAAGGGTATATTTATATATTAATATTAAAAGCTAGGTATTTTATAATATTTATACCTAAAAAGAATAGTAAGCTATAACTTATTATAAATTACTAATAACTTAATAATATTACTATTAAGGATTATATGCTGCTTTTATTAATATCTAAGCTTTATAATACGTTATATAGAAAGAAATAGTTTATAGCACTTAACCTTAAAGAAATATATAACCTAATATATATAAAATATAGGGATAAGTAAAAAATAGCATTTTAAACTAAATTTAAATTATTTAAATATTTAGTAATGCCTTTTAGGCTTACTAATGCCTTTATTATATTCTAATAAATAATCAATAACGTTCTAAGAGAATATTTAGATATTTTTATAATAGCCTATTTTAATAATATCCTAATTTTCTTTAATATACTTAAGGAATATAAAGTATATATATATAAGGTATTATAGTTACTTTAGGATACTAATCTCCTTATAGAACCTAAAAAAAGCAAGTTTTATATTTAAGAAGTTAACTTCTTAAAGTATACTATTTAACTAAAAGAAATTAGAATAAAATAATTAAAAGTTAACTTTATAAAAGATTAGCTATAACTAAAGATAGTTAAAGATATATAAAGCTTTATTAGATTTACTAACTACTACTAATAATTTATTAAGAATTTTAGGTAAATTATAATCCCTTTTTATAACCTTACTAAGAATAGTATTACTTAAAAATAAAATGCCTAAATATAATAAGCCTTTAATTAAATTAAGGAAGCTATACTAAGGAAACTAATACTTATTACTTTTAATCCTTAAAAACCTATTAAATTAGAAACTAATGCCTTTAGGTTTACTTTAAAAGTATAAATTAATTAATATAATAAAGAAGGAAAATTATACTTTATTACCTTTTAATTTAAAAAATTATATAGTATAGAACTTAATTACTTAATTTATAATAAAGAATTCCTTACTATTATTAATACCTTTAAGGAATTTTAATATTATCTCCTTAGAAATTACTATAAGGTTAAAGTATATATAAATTATAAAAATATTACTTACTTTTTTATAATATAATAGCTAAATGCCTATTAAATATATTAAGTAAAATATCTCTTAGAATTTAACTATAAAATAATCTATAAAAAGGGATTTAAAAATAGTAAAGCTAATGCCTTAAGTTAATAAGTAAATTATAATAAAGGAATACTATTAGGATTAAAATAACTCCTTAAAGTAAATCCTAATAGTAGCTTATAATAATAATTAATTAATATAATATTATATATTAAGGTAAAGTATTTTATATATAATAATATCCTAAGATAAATAAAGGAATATAAAAATAAATTACTTAAAGAATATATATTAGAATATTTCTTTATACTTATATATAAGGAAAGGATTTAAGTTCTAAAAATACTAAAGAAGAAAGCTATTAAAATATTATATAAATACCCTATATTTAGGTACTAAAAAATCTAAAAAACTAAAGATAAGATATAATAAACCTTTAACTTCCTAAAAATTAAGAAAGTAGTATATAAAGTAGTAACCTCTTATACCTAGTATACCTATAGTAAAGCTATATACTATGAGCTATATAAAGAACTTAAACTACTGTAAATTATATAACTTCTATAGAAATCTATAGCTTTTAATTATATTACTAAGCTACTATTATTAAAAGAATCTATAATTAATATAGAATATAATAGTATTTTTATAGTAACTAATAAACTAATAAAGTATAGGTATTTCCTTTTATATAAGAAATCTAATAATACTAAAGAACTTATATATATTTTTCTTTAAATAATAGCTAATAACTATAATTTCCTAAAAACAATTATCTTAAACTAAAGTATTATACTTACTTTAAAATTCTAATAAACCTTAATAGCTTAACTTAGCACTAAATATTAACTTAGTATAGTATACTACTTATAGACTAATAAATAAACTAAATGCCTAAACTAAACACTAAAATAATATTTATAATACTATATAAATTATAAATAAGATAATTAAGTAATATAATTACTTATAGTATAACTTATATATAATAGCGCTATAGCTAAATCTATAGGGTTACTACTATATTATACTAACTATAGATATAATTCTAAAGCACTCTAAACCTTACTAAACAAACTTAATATAAAAAAAGCTATACTATTAGTAGAATAGCTAAGAAGGTTATAGAAATAAATAAAATAGAAACTAGAATTTATAAGAAAATAAATAGTAAAATACTATAACTAAAAAAGAGAAAACAAACTAACCTTAAGGGAAGGAAGTATAGTATATTTTCTATAAAGGTATATTAAAACTATATAACCTAATAATAAGCTAAATTATAAAACATTAAAACCTTTTAAGGTTAAGAAAAATATCTTTAATATTAACTATAAACTCTTACTGCCCCTAGTTATAAAAATATACCTTATTTTTTATATCTTACTTTTAAAAAAAGTACTTATTAAAATATAAGCCTTAAAAATATAATAATTTAAGGTTAAGAATAATTATAAATATAAGCTTAAAAAAATCCTAAAATTGAGATATATAAATAAAGGATAGGAATATTTAATTAAATAAAAAGAATATAACTACTAAGATAGTATATAGAAACCTATAACTAATTTCTTTTATTATAATAAGGAAATTATAAGATTCTATAATAAAAATATTAATTTAACTAAATCTATAATTAGAAATTATTTATTAGCTTTAAAAATAAAAGTATTATAAAAATAGTATTAATAATATAATATTATAAAGAAAAATTAACTAGAAATATATTAAAAGTATTCTAATTAATAATATTTAATACTAAAAAACTTTCTACTATAGAAGCTAAAGCTAGTATAGCTTATTCTTAAGCTTTAAGCTTATTTAAAGACTAAAGCCTTAAATATATTATTATATCTTTTTTATAAAGTAATAATTATTTTTAATAATAAAGATATTTTAAGTAATTTAATAATTCTTTAATACTTACTTAGGCCTTATATAAAACCTCCTATCTTATAGCTAATAACTCTTCTACTAATTCCTTCTCCTTACTTAGATATTTAAATTTAATAATAATATAGGTTACTACTATATATTAGCTAGAAACAATAAAATAAATATAAAAAAAAAGGGGGTAATTAATAAGAACTAAATATAGCATTAAAAGCGTTATAAAAATAACTATAGCAAACACACTTACTATACTTTATAAAACGCTTAACTATTCTATATTATAGCCTTTAAAAAGAATAGAATAAATACAGCATTATATTATAACTACACTTATTAATATAAGTATATAGATTATTATAATAATAAGATATAATAAATTAAATAGTAGATTTATATAGTTAATTAAAAAGACTAAATATAGTAGTTTTTAATAAAAAAAAGCTTAAAAAAATAAAAAAAGAAAAAAAAAGGGAAATACTTATAAGAAAAAACTTAAAGCTATAGAAAAAATAGCTACCTAAAGCTAAATAAAATAGGTCTTTAAGGATAAGAAACCTAAGAAAAGGGGGGAATATATTATAGACCGCCCCTATAGATTAGACTAACCTTCTTTTAACTAATAGCTTAACTAATTATATTATACATAGCGCTTACTATATATATATAGCAAGCTATGCCCCTAATTACTATATATTAGCTAGAAGCTCCCTCTACAATCACTATATATTCCTTATAAGCTTAAAATAGCCTCTTTCTATATAAACTATCCTCTAGACCTAGATATCATAGCTAGCTAGTCTTTAATAACCTTATAATTTATTGCCTAGCCTGACCGCCTCGTAAATCTTTTGACCATACCCGACCTCAGCCGTCACATGGCCATCCTGCTCCAGTGCCTACCCTGTACCGAAATCACGATGCGACTGCTCCTCCGCACACATCATAGAACGGTAACTGGTGTTTTTGCCTAATTGGGCACATTTCTTCTTCTTCTTCTTCTTCTTCTTCTTCTTCTTCTACTGCGCCAGATTTCTTCCGAAAGCACACCCCGCAAAATAGCACAGCTCTCAAAAAGCCACGCCATCGGGCTCCCTTCCTCAAACGCCTTTCTTTCAATAATTCCATTCCTGTATCAAAAAACTCTTGCTGTCATGTGACACCATCCAAATGATGCATCTCTTCCCTTAGCTTTGCTTTGAAAGATGAAATACAAAATATACAAGCATTCTTATAATGATTCTCGTAGTTCTTAAAATAAGCCAAAAGTGGCTTTATCTTGATTTTATGCAAAAGTGGTGATTTACGCTGCAGATGATTATTTCCTTGAAGATGAACTACACTCTGAATATAAATACCTTATTATGTTTATACAAAGTTAAAATAATTTTTGTTTTTTTTTGTTTTATCTTGGTTTTTCTTAAATATATCTGTATCACACATACGGCGGATGCATTCCACCGGCCCTCATAGCACGCTCTGCAGGCTATTTCTGGAGACGCGGGGATTTTGACTGCCGGGTTGGAATTGCGTCTGGCGGACGCTGATGATTGTCATGGCTAGTATCCCTTTCCGCCGGCTTGTGGTCGCAGGATGAGAAAGCTAGAAAGATACGTCTAGCCAAGAAAAAAAGAAAAAAAGAATAATAATCATTCGGGGAGTATGAGACATCATAATTTGCCGCATAACCAGCACTGCTATCGTCGTCCCATTCAGGCCAGAACAGACAATTCGTCAACCCAGCGCTTGTAACGGGCCCAGACGTGATTAGCACAAATATCCAGCGAGTACAGGTCCTTGTGGACATTAAGCCATATAAATCTGATGTAAGAACCTGGGAATCACCCACGATCCATTGTCCACACCGTGACAACCACCGCCACCGTCTGTCAACAGCCATCAGACTACACCCATCCGCACATGATCATGTTCTCATCCCTACCCGGATAGCATCACACATCCCGCCACCATAGCAGGCCACGCACAGAAAAACAGACTTGACTTCCATTGCCATATATCTCCACTCCTCATAAAGACATTCTCATCTATACGCCACAAATGGGCACTAAAAAAAAAGAAAAAGAAAAGAAGTTGATTGTTAATGATACACACCTCGTCTCTGTTGATTGCAGTGGAGGACAGCTGCTTTGCTCCATGTAGATTTCCGAGGAGCCGGTTTCGCCCTTCCTCCATTTACCAAGGGGAAAGAAAAATAAACATAAACACGAAAAAAAAATAAAAGACTACGCTAGTAATCCTCGCTTCTCACTTTCTGTAAAGAAAATGACCATCCTCCATAGCTTCTTGACCAGATCCTCTGCGTCCTCATCCAGGGCCTAGTGGCGCGGTTAGCACTCTTTGTTCAAATCTCGACATGTCAAAGGGGGGGGGGGGGACAAGAAGGACAAGAAGACTTACCCCTTCTAGTTCCTCCACCAGGGCCGGCGCCGTGCCATGCTTTCGCAAATGTTCCTCCACGGCTTCGACCAGCATTTCCTCTTGTACACCCAGATAGTCCACAACCTTCTTCTCCACAAACGGTCGCAGCTTGTCCCGCACGACCGAATCGTCCATGTAATCCCACTTGACGTCCCAATTCCACAGACCTTCCTTCTCCGAGGGAATCTCTTGCGCCAACGCCCTGACAGCCTGTGAGATCTCCTCTTCCGTCATGGCGGCAGCACCGGTTATGGGCTCCATCTGGATGGGGATAAGCTGCCGCTTGCTAGACTGCTCCGTGTCCTCGTCGTCCAAGAGGCCCTCGACTTCTGCGATGGTACGGCGTTGAGGTCCCTTTGAGGCTTGTGCCTTTTGTGCAGCAGCACCAAGTGACAGCTTGAAGGGCTGAGGAGCGGCAGCCGCGGCAGCGGCCGTGGCCGCTTCACGTCGATCCATTTCCTCGGCTTGTTGGTCCAGGAACGAGTCGGCCATGCCCCGAGCCTTCTCCATCTGGGCCTGTTCTCTCCGACGTTCTTCATTTTCCGCTCGTCGATCCGCGTCGTCTTTGCTCTCTTCGTCTGCCCGATCCATACCTCGCTTTCTGGCCCAGGTCCCATGGTCACGGTAGTAGAGATGCGACTTGCGGCTTGCCTCGCGTTCATCGTTCCACGACTTTTCTCGCTCCAGCTGCTCGTCCTTCTTGCGCTGCTCCGACTCGGCCTCTTGTTTCTCACGGTCCTGTTCTCTATCCAGCGCAGATTGCCTGGAACGCTCTCTGTTTGCCCATTTGCGCTCCGCGTCCGTGTAGGCCTTCTCGTCGTCTGCTTCCTGGTCTCGGACATGTCTGCGATGAATCTCCTCGTCGCTGGCGTCGGACTCTTCTTCGGCGCGATTAAGGCCGAATTCTCCGTTGACGTTGAGAAATGACACTCCTCTAGATGTCCCATTTTGACCTCGTGGTCCGGACGGCGCATTCGGCACTGATCCCCTCGGTCCTAGAGGAATATTGTTGGCACCTGCAGTCTGGCGAGACGGCCCGTTTCTCCGTCGCTCCATCTCCTCCATCTCTTCTTCTTTCCGTAGACGCTCCAGATCGCGCTGATTGCTTCGTTCTCTAAAGGCGGCGATTTCTCCGGCAACAACCTCCCGCATTTCCGCAGGTATGTCAGCAAGCTCGTCGTCTTGGGCTATCGGAATGTTGACGACTTCCACGTTCTCCTCCGTGCCGTTCTTCATGGCAATATCTCCGTCGACATCGGCCCCATTGCTGACAGGAGGGTAAAATAGCTCTCCAAGACAGCGCTTGAGTTCCGCCTTTGCCTTTTCGAACCTGCTCGAAGCATCAGGGTCGTTTGCTCTCTTCTCTTCCAATGTTTCCACATATCGGAGCGAGGCAGGATCAACGGCGAACCGCAGCTTCGTCTTGTCAATGCCTTCGTAGTCGTCATTCTCGGGCGCAGGATCGTCGCTTGAGCCGCTCTGACGGTGCACCGGCACCTCTACATCCTGCTCATGTAGTAGTTTGACAGCGTTGAACACGGACTCGGCATCTTCAAATAGAGCAAACCCAAACCTGGTACCTTTGTGCTCGTCCATGACGCTTGCATAAGACTCCCATTTTCGCACAGTTCCGATTGAACTCAGCAGCTTCTGGACTCCCTCGTCGCCTCGGACACCATCCGGTATTTGGTAAAGCATAATCGTTCGCAACCGCTCATCACTTGTCGGTGGTACTAGAGCCTGGACAGCTTCTCTGGCGGCACCTCGACCCTGTTCCGAACCGCGCTCCGTACCGAGACCAGGTCGACCTCCACCGCCACCGCCGCCGCCGCCGCCGCCAGAAGCATGTGTCCGATCACCGCGTCCGCCCTCAGTGGCGGGCGCGATCGTCCCTAATCGAATAACGGGCGCGTTGAAGTTGATGTTGGGCATATTGGCAGGAGCCTGAAAATTGGCGGGTAAGCCGCCAGGACGCCCAGATTGGGGAGCGTTTGCCTGCTGCATACCTGGAGGGGCGCTCATGCCCGGGGGAGCAGCCATGCCAGGAGGAGGTCCTGAAAAGGCGTTAGGGGTCAGTATTGGGTATATTCTCGGATCAGATCGAGATGGGTTGCCGTCACTCGTACCTAATCCTGGCGGCGCATTCATACCAGGCGGCGGCGCACCATAACCGCCACTGTAGCCGGGTGGCATGCCATAGGGATTCCCTACGTCATGAAGGTTAGACAACTACTCTTCCATCATCAAGTCTTTATCGACGTTGACTCACCCCCATACTGGTTGTACGACATGCCAGAAGGAAGAATAAAAAAAGAGGAAAGAAAAAGAAGAAAGAAGAAATAAGTAGAAATAGAAAATAAAAAACGAATAAAAAGAAAAGCTGTCGTATTCGAAGCTTGTCAACAAGAGAGCTCGAGAGTGTGTACAATCTTGTCGACGTACGTCTTCCTTCGTGTGCCTCTGGATGGATTTCCTGGTAGCAACCTGGCTAGACACGCGCGCCGGGGAGTTCGGACGTTCGGATGTCGGACGTTCCACTTGCGAGCAGCAGCTTTGTTTCGTCGCCGAGGTGGCCGTGCAAGCAAGTCGTTGCTGGTATATGTATGATGGAGGTTGCTGGTGGGCCGGGTTGTGATGGACGAAAAAGAGCTTCCAGAATCCAGCCTCGTCTTTGGTCTTTGCTCTCTCTGTTGCGAACCAAACAATTTCAGTGGAGCTTAATCGCTCACGCGCAATCGTGGCCGCCCCCATCCCCTCAACCTTTGCCGCGGATCAATATTGCTCCGATCCGGGACAACCTTGGCCTTCACCTTTTTTTGCGATGCTGGCATCTCCCAATTCCATTATCAATTGAACCCCCCCCCCCCCCCCACGGCTCGACAGCGCCGCCGCGCCAGACAGCGTCGTCAACATGTAATTCAATGTCAAGCTCTGTTCTTTTATCCCTTCTCCTTCTTCTCCTTGACACAGCGAGTGTTCTGACAAGTTCACAGGGCCACAGCGAGATACACCAGCGCCATGCTCGGCCGCTTGCTCGCCTCACCCTCCCATCCCATCACCACACGCGCCTTGTCGTCCGCGATCCCTCTGCGCATCCCACCCATCAAGCGGTCCTACAACAGTGCCCACGCTCAGCCTGTGCGCTCGAATCCCCTCGTAGGCAACCCCCCCGTGTTCGCGGAGCCCACAGAAAGCAACCCTGCGTCCACCTCTCAGACAACCCCCCCCTCTGGCACGTCGTTTTCCCCAAGCACGTCAGATTCGAGCCCCGACGCGCCAATCCCGCCGCCGCCTCCTCCTCCTCCACCACCACCATCGGCCTCCGATCCCAGCGCCGAAGAAGCTCCCTCACCAAAGCCCGCAACCTCATTCGCCTACAACGCTACGGACCCCCACCCCATAGTCAACATCGCAGACATCATCTCCGACAAAGCCTCCAAGTACGGCAGCGCCTACGGGATCAAAAACCCTCTCGAGCGACCCAACGTGCGCACCAAAGCCGTTGTCGGTCGCACCGTCTTCATCAAGGACAGACTGGCGCCGCAGTCTGCGCCCACGGCCGTGGTCGCCCTCCGCGTGCTGGACAAGATGTGTCGGGACCAGAAGATCAAGAACAAATACCATTCGCAAAAGTTCCACGAGAGAAAGGGGCTCAAAAAGAAGAGGTTGAGGAGTCAGCGGTGGAGGGCGAGGTTCAAGACGGGCTTCAAGGCGGCTGTCAGTCGGGTTATTGAGTTGAAGAGGCAGGGGTGGTAAAAATAGGACCGAGGGGGGGGGGCAATGACTTAACGGGAAGAGGGATTGGCTGTGATGTACGATTTGGTAGGAATAACGCATGAGTAGGGATTTGTATCCACGTAGTGTGTACTATACGGGAAAAAAGAAGAAGGAAAAGACGAAATAGAGGAATAGAAGAAGGAGTAATTCCAGATGATTTAAAAATCTGCCTACACGAAGATCTGTAGACAAAAGGGCGAACAAATGCCGCCCACGCACCAAGATGAGCACTTACATATACCTGCGGATTATGCATCATGATTACATACATATGTAATGATTGATCCTACACTGCGTAACTTGGTAAAGAAAGATGACAAAAAGATACATAATTCAGGAATGGACGAAGAGATAATAGAAGAATAAGCAAAAAAGTATGGATCGAGACCTGTGGACGAAAGGGCGGCCAGGAATAGTACCCCATGCACCGACACGCGCACACTTCTAGATACACCTGCGGACTGTGCATTTAGTTACAATGTATAATCATTTATCCCATTCTGCGTAACATACTAAAGAAGAGGAAAGAAAAATATGCAATAGAGGAATAGAAGAATGAGCAATTTTGAGACAATCCATCGAATAAAAAAAAAAAACAGTGTGCATAAAGACCGTGAACGGAAGAGCGGGTATGAATGCCAACTCGCGCGCTCAGATGAGCATACTTTTGAACATACTAAGTAGCTGTGAAGTATGTATTTTAGTTGCAGAATTGTGTTATCCTATTCGATATAAATCTCCTGCAGTGGCGAAGACGCAAAAGAGGATAAACTAAAAAGGAAGAAGTAACGACGAAAGAACGGAAAAGAAAATAAACAAAATAAAATAAGGATAGATTAAGACGATTCATGGAAAAGCGGCTATGAATGCTAACCTGCACACTACGACGCATACACTATCAAAAACACCTGCGGATCATGCATTCCAGTCATGCACTCGTTCATCCCCTTCTGCGTAATTCTGCCAAAGAAATAAAGCACGAAAGTAATTTTCAGACAATCAAGAAGGATGGTGTCAGACCTGGACGGATAAGGCAGCCCATGAATGCCAACCGACGCACCAAGACGCGCACACACGTTCAAACAATACCTGCGGATCATGCAAAGTCATACAGTCATTATCCCATTCTGCGTATTTCTTCATTCTACCACCCCTTGCCCGGACTCCCCACCGGGCTCGTCTTGATCTTTGGCCTCGACTTAAACACAGCCTCCATGTCTTCCTCCATCATCAACTCCTGCGTCAGGGCCTCATGGTCCAGCCCAGCATCCTGCCGCGGGTTCTCCTTCTCCGCGTAGCTCATTTCCCTTCTGGGGGGTTCTTTGCTTTTCCGGAGGGACTTGCGCCGCTCGAATTGTGCCTTTTTCTGGGCTTGTTCGAAGTTGGCCATGCTGAGACGAGTCCGGCTGACGAGATCCATGGCTTCGGGGGTCCCTTTCGTGGAATCAGGCTCGGAAGGCGGTGTTGGGCCAGCGTCGTCGTTTCGGGGTATAAGAGGACGCCGGGGCGGGAGTTCTGGCTCCTCGTCCAGGAAGGGGGACTGGTTGCCCGCCATGGACAGACGTGTTCGTTGAGCGAGAGAGAGCATGGGTCTCTGTCTGGAGCGTTTGACGGGAGAGGGGGACGCGTGGTCCATTGCTTCGAGGATGCCCTCTGCGGAGTCTTGTGGCGGCGAAGGCGGCGGCTCGAGCTCCTCGGACTCATCGGCGGGGGGGATGAAGAAGTCTTGCCGGCGAAGGGTGAGTTCCTCGTCGCGGGGCGGCGAAGACGACGACGACGACTGCGTCGAAATGGACCGGTTGAAGACGTCCGAGGAAGGTATGTGCGGCTTGATAGGGTGTCGCCGCAAACTGTCCAGCCTCATCCTGTTGGTTCGAACCGGGATCGCGGCCGTCATGGCCCCGGCCGCCCCCGCCCCCGTCCCCCGCTCGTCGTAAGAATGCTCGTCCTCGAATTCGCTCATCTCCGAAATAGTCTCGCCACCGTCTGTGGATTGGCACCCCAGAGAGGAATCCGCAAGGGACCTGCGACGGGATTCTGATGGAGCAAAAAAGTCCAAAACGGCCGAGTCGACCTTTTTGATCCCCGCCAGGTCATCCTTGAGTCCGCTCAACAGTTGATGATAGCTTTGCGAGGATTCCAACTTTTCTTCTTCGTCCCAGTGGCTGGTTCCGAGTGTTGTGTGGCATGCTGCTGCCCCGACGTGCAAGTCATGGTGGGACGAGAATTGAAAGTCAATCCCACGACTTGGTCTTCTCATCTCCAACTCCCGCTTCTGCGACGGCGACGACAACGACACACGAGGCTCGGCAAGCTGACCAAAAGTGCTGTTTCGAAAGGTATCCCACCTGACCAGCCTGTCCCTCTGCAGTCTGACTCTGCTGTCAAGCTGCTCCAACAGGCCGCCCGAGTCTTGCTCAATCTCGGCCAGACGGCCCTGTTGAACGCGTCGCCAGACTCTGTCAAACGGCATGCCCAGCAAGCCCGTTGTTTGGTTGGCGTGACAATCGCCCCTGATGAGCGTTTCCATCCATTTCTCGTTGCCGGACCAATTGTTCCTCACCAGCCGACGCATTTCTTCCCTGGCATTGTTCGATAAGGTATCTTGCGCTGCCGCGCCGGACTCCTTTGCCCGGACCGCCTCCATCCTGCGCCTCACACCCCGCTCCTTGACGCTCAGCAAATCGCCAAAGTCGCGATACAGAGCCCTCTCCTCCTCCCTTTGTTCCAGCAATCGTCGAAGCGAACTCCTGTACGCCAGATTCAGCGCATGCAGATCGTTATCGTTGCTGTCGTAGCCCCTGGTTTCCAACGCGAGTTTCACGGCAACGGGGCGATGATGCTGACCCCGACTGGGAGCCGCCAGTTTCGAGTCCTCCTGAAGGACCCTTTTCAGCACCGCCGTGGAAAAGTACGCCAAGACTTCTTCCAATCGCTCGCCCTTGCACTCATCGAGCATGGTCTTTCGTATGATGGAGTCGCGGCCCAGAAAGCCATTCTTCTTGAGTGTGTCGAGCGCTCGCAGGAGGGCGGCCCGGAGACTGACTGATTGCATTTGGTCCTGGGGCGGGAAGAATGGATCAAGTTTCTGCCTGCCGTGTTAGCCTGCTGTCGTGACGTGCCCGTATTTGCGTGCAACCGAGCCTCCCTCTTCGCATCGCTCCATTTTCACTACAGAGAGGCAACCTTACCGAGCACGTTTCCTCGGGATCCCATATCCCAAACAGCCTCACCAGCACCCACTCCACGCATTTGATCCTCCTCTTCTGTCCTTGTACGCCCGTCGTGGCAAACGTGTCAATGGTGATATCGGGCCAGTCGGGCAGCAAATCCAGATCGAGCAGCCTCAGATTCGTCAGAAACACCGACAGCGGCGGCGACGCAGCCGCGGCAGCCGGACGCGACGTTTCTGTACATGTGCCGTCGTGATTCGAGGCCCCCACGGTGGCCGCTCTCGATCTCGAATTCGCGGCTGCCATGTTCAGACGGGGACGCGTCCGGGGCTGGACAGCCGCCATGGTGGCATTGCGGTCGGTCAACACGACTGCATGTGTTTTCTGTGGCCCGTTTTGCGGTGCGTGTGGGCTTCAGGGCTTCACGAGCGGCGAGCGACACGAATGAAGCCGGAAAACAAAGCCGATTCTTTGACAAAACAAAATGGTGTCGCGGGCAGGGAGATGTGACTATGGGCGTGGAAGGAGGCGGGAAGAGGCCATGAATTGAAGTGATGGGCTCGAGCTAGGCGGTGATCGGCCGGGACTCCACCAAAGAGGACCAGAGACCAAGACAGAAGAAAACAAAGGCCCGGACATCTCAGGAGTTGCAAGTTGGAACATTTCAACACACGGCCCATCGCCTCAGACCCGGGGCGTCTTGGTCAACATGTCACACTCTCACAATGGCTCAACAAGGCCGCATTGGGTCTTTTTTTTTTTTTTTTTTTTTTTTCTTTCCCCTTTGCTTCTTCTCTTTTTGGTGGTGACACTATCCCGTCCACTTCAACCTCTCCAACCTCTGCAACCTCTCCCAGGATTCATCACCGCGCATACATCTACGCAAGTCTCAGGCGGTCAGACCTACTCCGAGTTGGTTGCCCTCCCAATAAACCAAGAGGCAGCAGGACACCATCTATCGAGAGGTTGCATCAGCGTCTCCACGTCCGAAAAGTTGCCATACTCGGGACCCGTCTTGTAATTCGCATCCACCGGTCCGTACAGGAACCACGAATTGAGCGGCTCCGCCGAAACCTCCTTCTTGCCGTCGCCGTTGCCGTCGCCGTTGCCGTTCACCGTCCGCTTAATGCCAATATTGCCCGCCAGGACGTATGCCATCGTGTTCACCCCGGGCGCCGGGTAGTCAATCATCTTGAGGGGTGCTTTGGCATATCCCACCGGGAGTTTCGTGACGTCGAGGCGCGGAAACGAAACACCATCCAGCGTCGTCACGTTTCCGTCAAACCACCCCATGCTAGGCCCAATCAACGTCCCATCCTCCCTCCAGTGTGCAAAGCCCGTGATCCATCCCGATACGTCGTACTTTGTCGGCCCTCCGCATGTCAGCTGCTGCTTCGCCCGGACGATCTGCTCCCAGAACGACCTAGTGGCCGGGCTGTTCGGTTCGTCCCACGTCCTGACAAACCGGCCGAGGATGGGTCTCAGGTTGTTCGCATACTGCGTCGGCTCGGCGCCCCATTCCGCCAACCGGTCCAGCTTCTCGTACAGTTTCACCCAGTCCTCGCGACGGCCCAGCAGCGTGACCGACGGGATGCCGCAGACGAGTTCTCCGGCAAAGCTGAAGTAATGCTGCATGAGCCCCATCATCAACACCGTCGCCGTCATGTTATCATTCTCCGTGCTGGTGCTGAATCCCGGCGTCACCCAGTCCAGCAGCCAGTCTGTCTTGACGAACCGTTGGATGGCGCCCCCAAACGAGGCAATCACGGCCTGCCATGACACTTCCTGCACGACGATCTCTTTTTGTCCCTCGAAATCCACGAACAAATGGCGGAGGGACTCCGCGTTCGCCGTCATGTAAAAGTTGAGCTGCGCGAGTATCTCGAACCAAATCACGTCCGGCCGAAGAACAAGACTCTGGTGGTTGGCCCACGCCACGATGGATCCGCGCACAAAACTGTCGGATGATGGGTATACCTGGTCAAGACCATGCTGCTCATCCGCTGCGTTCAGCTTCGTGTTGTAGGATGATAGCAGGACCTGGGCCGTGTAGGGGTTCTTGTTGGCCACTTCTTCCGGGCAGCTCTGATGGAACAATTCAGTCGAAGAGGACACAATCCCAGCAGAATCCAACGGTAGTGGCTCCACGTTGCTGACTCGGACCGTCAGCTTGCACAGCACGGCTGCTGGCAGCACCAGCCAGCCCAACAGTGTGACTGAAGTTGACCTCATATTTTTTTTTTTCTTAGCAGCAAGTACGATACGATACAGGCGTGTGCCGTGGAGAGGGACAGATGGTTCTCAATATTGTGCACAATAGTGTCGATGAAAGAGCAACGCTAGCAGCGGCGATCAGCATTCGCGTCTGTTCTGGATTACAGGCTACATATATCATGTCGTGCCGCGAGGAATGCTCAATCTGTAGGATCGAGGCAACTTCCGATATGTAAGCTGACCGACGCCTCTCAGCATTCCAAAGTCCAGACTCGAGAAAGCCCATTGGAGGGCCATTGACTCTGAATGATCAAGGGGCAAGAACCACGCCAATAAAATGGACGAGCAGTCTTAGACTCTCAACCACGTCCTTCATTAAGCCGGAAGGAGCAAATCAGTAGAGAAGACAATGACAGAAAAGAAGATAACTGAAACAAAAAGAACAACCAAAACAAATGAAAAAGGAACATCACCCCAGCCTTGTGTCGTTGTCTCACTGGCGTCAGGCATCGACCCCCAACGCATTCTTGTCGTCTTTTGCCCTTCACAACATGGCGAGTGGCAACTGTGCGTCAATTTCGCCGCCACGGGTATACATGGTAGTTTACAATCTTATCGTGGTCAATAATAGAAACGAATCATACACCATTTCACATATTCAAAAGCTCAAAAATGTTTTTGGATTGATCATCTACAACGTCCTATAAGCCGATGATGACGACTGCAAAGCCAATCCCGCGACCACGAGGTCGAGCAAATAAGGTAGCTAGCTCCCTGGGCTACCCTTGAGGAACTCCAAATCCGAAGCCGAACCCTTCCCAAGCGCCATGCTCATCAGCAAATTGTGGAGAAAATCATTGAGTAAAATCACTGTCGAATAAGTTTATCTTTATCGGCCATCAAGGCCAGGTATCTCATGTATCACGTTGCTCGTCGACTCGTCCATCACATTTTAGCGCGAACCTGTCGCTTGTCTTGTGGACCTTCATGTCAATCCTCGCGGCTGTCATCAAGCACACGTTGGACAACTTGGACCAGTTGGGGATGGATCTTTTCGTTGGCCTGAATGCCGCAGACTTTGCTGACAATGTCCTCGGCGGAATTCTCCGACATAATCTTGGCCAGTTCTTTGGATTCTTCATCGTCTTCCACGTTCTGGAAACGGAAGCACATTTCAATGGCATCAAGAAGATATTTGATAGGCTGCCCACTCTCGGCGAGCTCAGCGGCAGGACCGATAAAACGCTCCTTGCGACTAAGCTTTCTGAGAGGCGCCCGGCCCACACGCTCTACAGCGTCCTCCAAGTGAGGATTGCCGATGCGCTTGATGATCTTCTCGACATATGCAGCTTGATCCTCCTCTTCAAATTGGTGTTTGGTGACAATAAGATTTTTGGTTTCCATAAGCGCACCCCGAACTTCAGACATGATTTCCTTGTCTTGCAAGGCATCGTATACAGTGCGCTTTCTGCGGTTGTATCCATGATAGGCTGCTGTGGCGTGGCCAGTGTTGACGGTGTAGAGCTTGCGTTCGATAAAGGGCCCAAGATTATTAACCCATTGAATACCTTCAATGCCAGGGATGCCAACGTCCTCAAAAGGAGTCTTATCCACAACCCACTCGAAGAACTTCTCGAGAGTTACGTCAAGTCCTGCATTGGGATCCTGAGCGGGCACGATGCGATCAATAGCTGAATTTGCGTAGCGAGCTCGAAGATGGTGGTCTTCCAGGCGTTCGGGTGCAGTGTTGCTGGGATCTTTGATGTACTGGGCGAGGGTGTCGGTGGCGCCAATGGCGTTCTCACATGCAATAACATGAAGAGGTGACCTGTCGCTCGCTCGGCGATCGATGCCCTTGGCGATCACAGGAGCGATGAATTTTAAAATGTTGGGTCCGACAGAGCAGGTGACGACATCAGCCGTGGCAATCTCGTTGACTAAATCTTCTTCTTGTGTCTTGGAGTTGATGGCACGGTAGTTGGTAATGGTTTTTTCAGTAGTACCCTCCGTTCCGACTTCAATGACCTTGTATGATGGTGCCGCGTTGATCTTGTCGATGAGCGAATCGACGACGTCGGCGAAAACGACCTCATACCCAGAGTTGTGCAAGAAACAGGCAACAAAACCACGGCCTGCAGGCAAAGCATTAGTAATAGTTTTTTTTTTTTGGTGCGGCCTAGGCTTCCTCAAGGTCGCGTTCCGTGAAAGCGGAAAAGAATTTTGATTTGTTAAACGTATGTGGAGGTGCATTGCCTGTGAACTGTGGAGGTGTACGTACCGATATTGCCGGCGCCGAAATGAACGGCCTTCTTTGTGCCGGGGGCCATGGTGGATTGTGGTTGTGGTTGTTTAATGGAGTGAAATACGAGGAAAGATGGAACGAAACCGGATTCAACGATGCTCCTTTGTGAAGGAGCGAGTACACCGATGAACAGCGGACGAATCAAGTTGAGATGAAGAAACCAACTTCAATGAGTAGGTGAACACTTGGAGACGGCCAGCAGGGAGTACTGGGGTTTCAAAAACGAGAATCAAAGGTACAACGGTCAACCAGTGACTGGATTGGAGAAAATGAAGTCAGGGACGAAATTGGACAGTGGATTGTGAATGAAGAAAGAGGGACTGAGCAGAGTTTATATAAAACCATGGCAACTGGCGTTTGGGAAGTCCAAACTTGCCAAGAATGATGACGGGATGGTTTCCACCGTCCACCGTCCACCATCTGCACCATCTGCACAGTGGACAAAGGCAGGCAGCATGGAGGCATTGCGGCTGCGAGGCATTGGAGAATGGAGACGGGGCTAGTCGGTGGGGCCAGCAAGCCAAAAACGCCAGTGCATGTTGATTGGTGTCGTCAGATGTAATTAGGGAAGGGGCGATTACAGGAAGGAGCACTGAGGGTCTGCGATGACGATGCCACGACCTAAATAAAGTGGGCCATGTGCGTGACGTGCGTGTGTGCTGAGTGCAGGCGCGGGGCAGGCGGGTACTTGCACTTGCACACTTGCACACTTGCACACATACCACCACCCCGGCCGACCCTCTCAGTCACTCAAGCTTGTTGCTGAGCGGCATTTGTCCGGACAGGCGCTTTGATTAGTCTAGGTAGCGGGCGATTTCCCCCGCAGGTGCTGCACATCCTGTAATGAGCGGTTGCTCACGGGGCGCACGGGGCGCATGCATCCCGTGAGTGGTCAACTGGTGTCTGGGCCACTCAGTGGTGCAGGGTCACTTGCCCTGTAGGCCGGGTCATTGGTGCTGGCCTGGCATCACTGGTGCTGGGGCGGAATGCAAAACTTGAGACGTCAAGAAATGGGCACTGGAGGGCAGGAACCAGAACGAAAACCAGAAGCAGAACGACCACCGTTGGAGCCACCACCAGCCTGCCGCGAGTCGTCGTGGAACGAGAAACGAAACGAGAAACGAGACGAGAAACGAGACGAGAAATGAGTACCCCATCGTGACATTCTTCCAGTCCGCCTCCGCCGGATGGTGCATGTATCGACGCCGGGACGCTTGTCGGTGCTGGTGCCGATGAGGCTCTCGGCGAGGGAATCGCGGTACCTGGCCAGCAGCGCTTGAGCAGTGGGCTGCTGCCATGATGTGATGAATGGTGGACTGATGAGTGAGTGATCAGTCCTACGCCCAAGGATCGAAATCAGCAGCCAGCCATACTCGGCCACGACTCGTCATGATCGTGAGTCGTGGCGAGGATGGTCCAGGCTAGCCTCTGGGCGCCATGCAACGCAAACCGATAGCGCCGGTGCCGTCGGGGACCCCCCTAAACGGCCGTCTTGGTCCGCCCTTCTCTTGGTAACACGACCAAAAGCTGGCGGCGTCTCGGGGAGCGACTGGCTACGTTTCTGGTTTACTATTTGTGTGCCATTTGTGGCCCAGAACTGATCTGAATCGACAGGAATTGGCTGGCACTCTCTTAAGACGTAGTCCGAGTGGCTCGGCCAGCCAGTGGTATGCAAACAACAGAGACGAAGAAGAGAAGAACGAAGAAGAATCAAGGATCGAGGATCAAGGGCAGACGAGAACGGTCACAGATTTTCGAGCGCAATACCGGTTGACCCTTTTCTCTCTCCATCTTCGACCAGAGCACAGAGCCTGGACCCCCAGACGGACGGCCCAGCCAGCGCGCCGATAGCATTGCGTGCCCAGAAGGCATGAATTTGACATGCAGAACCAAAATTGTTGATGGGACCCGAGTCCTGATGGCATAACGACATCTGCTCAGCATCCACGAGCCTTTGCGTACATGTGAACATGTGTACATCGATCATCGTGAAGGAAGGCCGGCATGATACGAGCCTGGGGAAGCACGACTGTCCAGTCAAGGGCGATTGTGAGCTGCATGTTTCAAATACCATCCAGACTATTCCATACACCAGTGGAGGAGACGCTGTCTCGGTGATACACGTGGGACCGCAAAACAGGCACATTTGTTGGCCCGGCAAGTGTCCAATTCACGATGAGTACCCGTTGATGGCATGGAGATGTCAGGAGTCAGGTTACTCATATCACATCACATGCACGCGACGTGCATTCTTTGCCGATAAAGTGACCAAGGCACCAGACTCTTCTTTACTCCTGGACTCGAGTCTCGAACCATGACAATGGTCATCATGGACGCCTCAGGATAATTTTGCAAGCAGGAATGCACAGAGGATTGTCCAAAGGACTTGCAGTACTTTAAAGTTTTTGCCAAGGGTCGAAGCATTGGATAATAAGAGGACAAACATCCGGGGGGGTGATGCTTCTCAACTCATCTTGAAGGCGGGGAAGGGGAAGGGCGCGGGGGAAAAGGGGAAAGGAGGTTAGGGGAGCGTTTCACCAGGATCAGCCCAGCCATCCCACAGAAAGGCACGAGAACCGAGCACTGACAGGGGCTTCCAGCCACGGGCGGGCGGATGATGACGCAACCAAAACACAAAAACATGACAAGCTACGATGACCATGGTCCAGGGCGGACCAAGGAGGCAAACGAAAAATGAAGAGTACGAGCACAGTTCTACGTGTGCAGAATCTACCTGCAGCATGTACCATTTGCCTCCAGGCGAACCCCAGCTGGCAGATTCGCCGTTGACCGAATGACAGTGATGGAATGGTCATGGTGAGATGGATCATGGGGATGTGCGGGATCACTGGCGCTGGGCGTGAGGTTTTATCGTCATGAGGAGCAACGAATCGGGGCGTCGGGGCGACGGGGAGCATTTTGCGACGAGTGCATTTGCCTGCATGTGCATGCGTTGAGCATCTGAGCATTTGAAGCAATTTGAGCATGATGAACGAGATCCGGACCGACGCGCCATCTTGTGGGTGGAGCTCCGGGGCATCTGTGCAAGTAAACAAGTGGTGTACACCGGCCGGACGGTTGTCTTGACATTTGAGGCTTTTTCCATTTATCCCGTCACCTTACTACTAGGTAGGCGCGCTGCACCGTGCAGGCCAATGTGTGTCTGCAAATGCAAACCGTCACAACATGTCATCATAAAGGCCAATGCACAGAATTGCAATCGAGGCATTTTGTTTGTCTGAGCCAGATACATCTACATCTACAATGTACCTTGGTCCTTGGCAAGTACCTACTAGGTACACAGTCCGGATTGCCCACAAACCCGCGCGCCGTGCCCGGGCAATCCCGCCGAGCACGAGCCAGTGCCCCTATTCTCTTCCATGTCTGCACGTGCTTCCAGTGGTCTCCGGAGTCCCGAGTCTAGGCTCCACAGTGAGTGTCCCGGTCCACCACGAACCACGAACCACTCCCCGGGGCCATTCCCCATTGCACACTCGGACCAGAACACGAGAACGAGTTGACCTGCCTTGTGTCCCAAGTACATCCCAGGTCCCGCATGCACGCATCACAGGTCACAGCACTGCTGGGGGCACAGTTTCAGTATGGAACACGAAGTTAATAGTGATATTGATTGTGTGTTTTAATTTTTATTTATTTTGTATTTTTTTTAAGAAACAGCTCTTTAGCTTCAAATCTTGGAATACTTCTGGAAGGCTCCAATCAGACCGCCAGTGGAGGCGTCGTGGCCCTCACCACTGCCAGACTCATCCAGTTCCTTGAGGATCTTCTTGGCCAGGACCTTGCCCAGCTCGACGCCCCATTGATCGAAGCTGTTGATGTCCCAGATGGCACCTTCGGTGAAAGTGAGGTGTTCGTAGTAGACAATCAGTGCTCCGAGCTCGGCAGGCCCGATGCATCCTCCTACGAGAATGGACGTGGTAGGGCGGTTTCCGAGAAACCGTTTGTGGGACACGAGCTCCTCGGGAGCTCCCTCAGCCTTGACCTGATCCTCAGTCTTTCCCACCATAAGAGCCTCGGCCTGAGCCAAGTAGTTGGAGGCCAGCATTTTCTGATGCAGGTTGTCACTGATGGGATTGTGCGACTTGGCGGCAAGAATAAAGTCCGTTGGGATCAGCTTGGTACCCTGGTGGACGAGCTGGAAAAAGGAGTGCTGGGCGTTGGTGCAGGGCTCGCCGAACAAGATGGGGCCTGGAAGGATTAGCTACAACTTGAAAAAGGATAAAGGCAAAAAAAGGCAAAAAAAAGGAAAAAAAAAAAAAAAAACCCAATTTACCTGTCGTGTATTTGACGGCAGACCCGTCAGAGGCAATGGATTTTCCATTGGACTCCATGGAAAGCTGCTGCAAGTAAGCCGGGAACCGGTGAAGATATTGATCGAAGCTGTGGACAGTTAGCACAAGTGACATTTTCTTTTCTTTTCTTTTCTTTTCTTTCACCCCGACATGGAATAAACATCTGTCATTTATGCCGATTTGATCACTTACGGAGCAACAAGATGAGTCTGAGCCTGGAAAAAGTTGGAGTACCAGACACTGAGCAGACCTCCCAGGACAGGAATGTTCTCCTTCAGCGGGGTCTCTCGGAAGTGCTTGTCCATGGCGTGGGCACCGCTGAGGAACTTGTGAAAGTTGTCGAAGCCAATGTACAGCGCAATGCTCAAGCCAATGGCGCTCCATACAGAGTAACGACCGCCGACCCAGCTTTCGAATCCAAACATGTTCTTGCTGTCGATGCCGAATTTGGTGACCTCTGCCTCGTTGGTGGACAGAGCAACAAAGTGCTTGGCGATATCGCCCTTGTTGCCCGTCTTCTCCAAGAACCAAGACTTTGCGGTATTGGCGTTGGTCGTCGTCTCGGCGGTCGTGAAGGTCTTGGACGCGATGAGGAAGAGGGTTGTCTCCGGATCGGAATTCTTTAGCGCCTCGGCCATGTGCGTGCCATCAATGTTGGAAACAAAGTGCAGAGTCGTATCATCAGCTCCGTAGTATTTGAGAGCCTCGGTCACCATGACGGGGCCACTGTTTCAAGAGCATTCGTCAGTAATGCTCATAATGCCTGGGAATCATATAGTGCCTCCAGAATGCGGCCGTCAGGTTCCCAATTTTTTTTTTTTCTCTCTCTTTTTCTTTTTCTTTTTCTTTTCTTCTTCTCTTCTTCTTCTTCTTCTTTCTTTCTTTCTTTCTTTCTTTCTTTCTTTCTTTCTTTTCTTTTTTTTGCAGAATGACTTACAGATCAGAACCTCCAATACCCACATTGATGATTGTGGTCAACTTCTTGCCAGTAAAACCCTTCCATTCGCCACTGCGGACCTGCTCCGAGAATTCCTTCATATGCCGCAAGACATCGTTCACACCACCAGCAGTGTTCATGACATCCACACCATTGACCTTCATGTCCCATCCGCCGACGTTGCGGAGGGCCGTGTGATAGACGGCACGCTTCTCCGTGAAGTTGATCTCCTCCCCGGCAAACATGGCATCGCGCTTCTTCTCCACGCCGGCCTGTCCGGCCAGCTTGACGAGCAGATCGAGCGTCTCATCCGTCAGGAAGTTCTTGCTAAAGTCGAACAGGATGTCGGCCGAAACACCAGGCGAGGTGAAGGTGCGCGTAAATCGTGAAAATCGCTCGGGATCCGACGCGAACGCTTCCTTGAGAATAAAGTCCTTGCCGACGTTGTCACGGTGGGCTTGTAGCTCTGCCCAAGCGGGCAGTGTGTTGGCGGGGGCCATGACGATGGTTTGTTGTCAGATGGTGCAGATGTGATGTTGCTGTTGGCACCAAAGCGACGGGGGAGGTCTAGCTGCAACGACCAGTCTGATGTTGTTAGTCAGATTGTCACGAAGAAGTTGAGGTAATCTCCTGCGGGTTGCGGAGTGAAGCGCTCTGGCAGGATTTTGGTGGGGGGGGGGGGGTGGGTTATCGGGGAGGATTGGTAGAAGTCGTCTGGTCGCCAAGAAGGTGACGTTGCAGTTGACGGCCAACGAACTGGATGGGGGGACGCGGGGAAAGAGCGGAACTTGGATCCTGCCCGGCTCTCGGTCGTGTACAGCGACGGCGACCAGGTCGGACTGGTAGCCAAGCAAGGAAAGCAAGAGGACAACACGAAGCACTACTCACTTCAGGTTCCTTGATGATCGACTCAACGCAGGGCATGTATGAGCTGGGGAGGAGGGAGTTTGAATAAAACGTGCCAATCCAACTGAAAGCTCAAGCTCAAGCTCATGAGCCACCAGAGAGCACCGCGGACAGGAAGGCAGACCACAGAACCACAGACCCGCCCCGCCGTCAGGGGCTTCGTAATAAAAGCGCTCACAAAGCCTGGGTGGAGCCGGTGGAGCCCCGTCAGAAAGCTGATCCACCAGACCATTTGATGACAACAAGCTGACGTCGGGGCGGACGGCCGGTGGCGTGTTGCCTGCAAAGCGACATGCAGCCGAGGGAATTCCTGTGCAGAGACCTGAAGCTGAAAGACCCGACATCACCAGACACCACATCATCGACCGGACCAAGACGTGAATTTCCCATGGAAGCATTCCGCGCCAAGCCACCGAATTGCTTTGCTTCCTGCCGGAGTCCAGGACATCGTTCATCCAACACGCTCAGGCATTACATGTGCCTCGGAAATTCAAGTCAAGTCCAAGGAGGGCATGTCAAGTCAAATACTCGTATGTCATCTAGGCAGGTCTGTTTCCCTCCCACCCCCCCCATTTTCATTGTGCTTTTCCTCCAGATCCCGCCCTGATAGCCTAATAGGTCATCGCCACAGTCCCGGCACGGTCCGTACAAACCCGTTTTCGTCTGTAGAAGCAGGAAAACAACATGATGAGAATGGATGCATGTGGACAGCGAAGGGAGGTTGTCAAGGTGTTTTCACCGTCACCCAGTTCTTGCTCTAAAAAACAGACTTATGCCAATGTTACCTGCCAAACTCCGAATCTATGTCTGCTAAAATCCTTGCTCTCACAAATGGACGTTCTGCAAGTGATGTCCCCGAAACCCTTTTTCCAGATTCAACGACATGCCAAATAATACGAGAAAAAGGGAATCCATCTTCATCTGTGACCGTGCTCTACATCTCTCCACCTCTGCGCGCCAACTGGAAAATCAAAATCGTTGCCTATCGTCGGTCCTGTATGCTTCCAACAAAAGACGGATCCGTGACGCTACCGCCAGCGTCACCAAGTCCAGCAATTGGACGATTGTAGCTAAAGCCTTGAAACTGATCCTGCATTGTTTGGGAAAGCAGAGGGCCCTCAACAAGAGAGTCTTGTGGCGCTTCGTTGGTAAAGCCAACGTCGAAATTCTTGGTATCCAATGCATCGACCTAAAAAGCAAACATAAATTAGTCCGTTGACATCCAAGCCAAAAAAAAAAAAAAAAAAAAAAAAAAAAAAAAAAACAAAGATGGAAGACGCCCATAGAACACGTTCAGATAACATACCACACTAGGTTTAAATGTTGGCTCATACTTGCGCTGCAGCAACTTTCGCCAATCAATGGCATGGAAGAAAGGGTGAGCCTTGATCTCCGCCGAGCCGTTGGCGCCGAGTCGTTCCTCTGGGTCGCGGTTCAGCAGTTTGGTGAGCAAGTCTTTAGCAGCAGGAGGCACCACGTCGGAAAAGTGCAGCGGCTCTGATAGGATCTTGCGGTACATTTCGTTGGTGTTTTCGTCGTAGAATGGTGGCAAGCCAGTCAACATCTCGTACAACAAGACGCCAAGGGTCCACCAATCAACGGTCTTGTTGTACCCCTTGCCCATCAGAAGCTCCGGGGCCAGATATTCAGGAGTACCGCAGAAGGTATTGGTTCGATCTTCATCCTTCATGTCCAGCTTGCAAAGACCAAAGTCGCACAGGGCGATGTGGCCCTGATAATCGAGCAAGATGTTCTCGGGCTTCAGGTCGCGGTAAATGACGCTGAATCCGTGCAGGCATTCCAGGGCACATAACAACTCGGCCGTGTAGAACCTAGCTCTGTTCACATCAAATCGGTGTTCTTTCTGCAAGTGGTGAAACAGCTCTCCTCCGTTGACGAAGGCGAGGACGAAATAGAGCTTCTCGGGAGACTGAAAGCTGAATTTGAGAGGTACAATGAATGGGTTGTTAATCTGCGCCAGCACAGACCGCTCAGCCAGAGTATGAGCAACCTCGGAGCGAGAAATGATGTGGGCCTTGCGGATGGTCTTGAGGGCGTAAATCCGATTGGTATCCTTCTTGCGAACTTGCATGACCTTGCCGAAACTGCCTTTGCCGACAACCTTGAGCAGCTCAAAATCTTCAATCTTCAGCTTGCCGGCACGGGTCTCGACATATTCCACGCCAACCTTGATTTTACCGGTCCCAAACTGTATGTCCACCCACTCGACTCCGCCATGACCTTCACTTTTTTGGCGCTGGGCATGCTCAGCAGCGGCCTTCTCCCTGTCCTTCTTGCTTGCCTTGGGATCCTCGACATAAGGTTGTCGTTCCTCGAATCGTGGATTGATTCTAGCCACGCCCAAGAAAATATCTTGGCTGCGACCAGACCCAGGAGGAGCATTGGGATTCCGCAGGTAGAGGTGAATGACAAGTTCTGTGACTCTTGACACATCGAATTTATACTGGGTGTTCCCACCCGCCCAGAGAGGGTTCTCTGGGTTGCCATCTACCGAGTTGACAAAGACTTGGACTTTGTCAAAGTCCAGCAGAGCATAGGGCATGTACTTGCCCGAGATGCGGCCGTGGTTGGTGGGGATACCACCAAAGCCGCCTGCTGAGGAGTGCGGCCGTCCGGAACCATTGACGAATGACCCGGTAACACGTTGTGAAGACGAAGTGCGAGCCGAACCAGCCACACTAGCTGCGGCATTGCTCGAGGAAAGCGAGCTCTGATGCTGTGAGTTGAAGGCATTGCGATGTGACTCGGGCAGTGAGAAACCATGACCCTCGTGGAGTGTTACAACCAAAATGCCGGGCTTCGGAGGCTTTACGACGGGTGCCTGAGCCAAGGCTTCTGAGGCAGCTAAGTTCGAAAGAATGATCAACACCGTTCAGGAAAGGAATGATGGACGAAGGAATAGATAAACGAAATAAGTGACGAGAGTCCCAGACGAGGCCGGGCAGAATTGTCTACATGTGTGTGTGTGTGTGCTTACCAATTGCGCTCTCGGTGGTTGGCGTCACGGAACCAGACGCCTTATCATCTTTGTCTGTAATGGTCGACGTGGAAGGTGATCGAGCGAAGGCGCTTAGAGGCCCAAGATGGGTCTCCTTGAGTTCTGATGAATATTCAAGACGAGTTAGCTCCTTGACCCAGGAGGGTGGCCAAACAGGGTGCCCCTTCTTTTGAACAGACGAGCGTTGCAGTAGGAGTGACATTGAATGTGGGAGAGCAATTCGGAAGAAGACGGAATGCTACGAACTCTTGGTAAGCTTCCAGGACATGGCGCTTATTCAAATGCAAGTAAGTATGTGTAATGAAAGAATCGAGAATCGTTGGATCCGGGCGAAGGTATTGACGACGAAGAAACTAGGTATCCTAGGTCGAGAGGAAGAGCGGCGGCAGAATGGAAGGGGACGACCCTTGGCAGAAGCCTCGGCGGACTGGAGGCGAGCCCAATTTGAAGGTCTCGATCGCGAACGCAGCAGTCTATGGCCAGATGCGTGCAGATGAGTCGTGTTGATAAAGGCGAGATACCAGGGAGGCGTGGCCTGGGGATACAGGATGAAGTCAGGAAACACTGCGCACGAGTGGTTTGGTTTGGTTTGGTTTGGTTTGGCTTGGCTTGGCTTGGCTTGGCTTTGGGTTCTGCAGGTTGATTTCCCACGACCCCGCAGAGACACACAGACAAGTCTGGTCTAGGACTGGTCCGGGACTGGTCCGGTCTGGTCCGTCCTTGGGACAGTGCTGGTCTCGACGACGCTGCCCAGCCCGCACGGAGAGAGAGGACAGAGAGAAGGAGAGAGTGTGTCCACCAGGCCCAACGGGGTGAGGGTTAAGGATGGTTGGTGCCGTACGAACCAGAGCTGTGAATGTTGAATGGATTGTGAGTAGTTTGAACGGAGCAAGAGGTCCAGAGGACAAATGAGCAGCACGCGGCAGGATCGGAGGGATACACAGTCACCAACTCGGCCGCGGAATACGAAGAGGGAGAAGGTTGTTTGGTTCCTTGTTCCTTGGGAGGCACCCCAAACTTCCGTCGTAAGACAAGTTGACAGTGGCCGTCGTGGGAGTGAGTGGAGGGAGGTCTGGTGGGAGGTCTGGTGGGAGGTCTGGTGGGAGGTGCGGGGGGGTCACCGACAACAAGTCTGGTTGGTCTGGTCAAAGTGCCGCTGATGATGCGAGGGGGCGCGCTGGGGCGGAGCAGCACATGCAGGCGCTGCCTGTGCGGCTTAGCCGCCGTAGGTACATATGCACACATGCACAGCGCAGGTGTACTTGTTTACATTGTACAGTGCGACGTGTCCCAGGCGTCCCAGCCGCCCAGCCCCTTTTCAGGATGCGCAGATGCGCAGCCCTGGGAGGCCACTGGGCAGTTTGCCCTACGTGTGCCAGAGCAGACGCCACAGTGCGAAGGCGCTGCTGATAGTTTTCAATGGTGGCCCTGTGCCCCTCCCTGGTCACACACATGGCGCCGCAATCCAGCGACCCCGTCATACTTGACATTTGATACTGGATACTGGGTTGATAAGGGCCACTGGGCAGAATGAGGAGCAAGGTAACACTAAACCGAGGTGGACCAAACTCCCAAGATTGGCCTTCCTCCTGCTTGCGATACTTGCAACATCCTGTGTGTCGAATATCCCAGCTCCCCTGGCAAATCGTCTTTGTCATCAAAGAACCAATCATTGGTGCTTGGCGAATCCAAGATTGACAATTGATCAAGTACCAAATAACTTTTAGGCCGGTAAACGGTCAGCCGGCAATTTCCTACGGGAGTCCCAGACCCGGGGAAATTGTTGAAAATGACCTGGCAAAATAACTTGCTGTCTGGGCCACCTCTGCGAATGTCGGGGACCAAGGCATTGGCGCTGAATCACACTCGGAAGTCGCGTTGCTCCAAAAAGTTGATACCTGACGTCCAAGGCCAACAAATGCCTCGCCTAGGTACTTAGGTACCTACATACTAGGCACAAGGCACGTTGCTACCACAGTCCCAGTTTTAATGCCTGGTGGCATGCCCAGGGCCAGCCTGGCCATTGGCACAAACCACCGAATGAGGCCTGGGCTGTCACGACGAACGAACCAAACCAGACCTCTTTGGACACATTTTCGACACACCTTAATCACGCTGTCTGCGGAACCATACTCCCGCGCAATCTTGACAGCAGCATATTGCTCTTCTCTTGGCCCCGACTCTCCCGCCATCCAATCGTGTGCAACGCCGGTTGCTTTCGATAGATGGTGTTGGCCAAGCGATAGCCAAAAGCCTACCTCCTTGTTGCGAACTCCGCCAACGGCCGCGCAGCTTTTCCTTCTTTCTCGACGTTCTGTACTTAGTTCAGACAGGCCGTATTATTTACAATCACCATGAAGCTGGACGTCAAGGTTAGTCGTGAAATCCCGTTGCCTTGTTTGATCGGGACAGCCGCCCTGCCAATGGCCTGGCGCGGCAGAGCAGTAGCTCCCATCGTTCCATGTCACAACTGCGACTGTAGCCTCCCTTCCGCAATGCTCATCGTCGAATCGGATTGACTAACTGGCAGATTCACCCTTCAGCGTCAGCTGTACGCTCGAAGCGATCGAGTGAAAGGGGTCGACTTCCATCCTCAGGAGCCCTGGATTCTAACCACACTCTATAGCGGTAAAGCAGCTCCTCCCACATTGTGTCCAGCCATTTGCAATTACTAACTACCGATTTCATCACCAGGTCAGGTCTATATCTGGTCGTATGAAACCCAACAAACCGTCAAGACCTTCGAGCTCACAGAGGTCCCCGTCCGCGCTGGTCGATTCGTCGCACGCAAAAACTGGATTGTCTGCGGCTCCGATGACTTCCAAATACGAGTATACAACTACAACACCTCGGAAAAGGTTGCGCAGTTCGAGGCGCACCCCGACTACATTCGAGCGATTGCTGTTCATCCTACGCTGCCCTTCATTTTGACCGCATCTGATGACATGACAATCAAGCTGTGGGACTGGGACAAAAGTTGGAAGTGCGTCCAAGTCTTCGAGGGTCACAGCCACTATGTCATGGGCATTGCCATCAATCCCAAGGACACAAACACATTCGCCTCTGCATGCCTCGACCGCACCGTGAAGATCTGGAGCCTAGGCTCATCCACTGCCAACTTCACTCTCGAGGCCCACGAGACCAAAGGCGTAAACCACGTGGATTACTATCCTCATTCCGACAAGCCTTATCTTCTCACCACTTCCGATGATCGTACCGTCAAGGTCTGGGACTACACAACCAAGTCCCTGATTGCCACTCTGGAGGGCCACACCAACAACGTGTCCTTCGCTTGCTACCACCCTGAGCTGCCAGTCATTGTTTCGGGTTCCGAGGACGGCACCCTTCGCATCTGGCACGCAAATACCTATCGATTCGAGCAGTCCTTGAGCTACAACCTCGAGCGAGCTTGGTGTGTCTCTTATCAAAAGGGAAAACAGGGCATCGCGGTAGGATTCGATGATGGTGCCGTCGTGGTCAAGCTGGGAAGAGAGGAGCCCGCTGTGTCCATGGATGCGTCCGGCAAACTGATCTGGGCGAGACACAACGAGGTCGTCTCTTCGATTATCAAGGGTGACACTTCGATCAAAGACAATGAGCCAATCTCTCTTCCGACCAAGGACCTCGGTACCTGTGAAGTGTACCCACAGACCTTGATACACTCACCAAATGGTCGCTTTGTCGCAGTCTGCGGAGACGGCGAGTATATAATCTACACAGCCCTGGCGTGGCGCAACAAGGCCTTTGGCTCCGCTCTGGACTTTGTCTGGGGCTCCAAAGAGAATAGCAACGATTTCGCCATTCGGGAATCGGCCATGAGCGTCAAGATATACAAGAACTTTGTGGAGAGGAGCGGCGGACTCGATGTTGGCTTCCAGGCTGATGGACTCACCGGCGGAATTCTCCTTGGTGTGACGGGACAAGGCGGCATTTCGTTCTTTGACTGGTCTACCGGCGGCCTGGTCCGAAGAATCGAGGTTGAACCTAAGCAGGTTTACTGGTCCGAAAGCGGAGAGCTGGTCGCCATTGCATGTGAAGACAGCTGCTATGTCCTGCGTTTCTCTCGTGAAAACTACATCGAGGCTGTTCAGTCCGGGCAAGTTGAAGAGGATGGTGTTGAGTCTGCATTCGAAGTCATCACCGACATCAGCGAGAGGTGAGCGAGCTGGACATTCAGGGGGTTGAAGGTGCGCGCTGAGAGACCATTCGTCCCCGCTAACAAGAATTGCAGCGTCCGAACTGGTGAATGGGTTGGTGATTGCTTTCTCTACACCAACAGCACCAACCGATTGAACTACTTGGTTGGAGACCAGACTTATACGGTATCCCATTTCGACAAGCCCATGTATGTCCTGGGCTATATTCAGCGAGACTCCAGGATCTACTTGGCCGACAAGGACGTCAGTGTCACGTCATTTGCCCTCTCGCTTCCTGTTCTGGAGTATCAGACGTTGGTTCTGCGTGACGACATGGAGACTGCAGCCGAATTACTGCCAACCATCCCGTCCGACCAGCTCAACAAAATCGCCAGATTTCTGGAGGGGCAAGGCCACAAGGAACTGGCATTGGAAGTCGCTACCGATCCCGAGCACAAATTCGACCTCGCGTTATCCCTGAACCAACTTGACACAGCCCTGGAACTGGCTCGAGCCGCCAATGCTGAGCACAAGTGGAAAACGGTGGGTGACGCGGCCTTGGCGGCCTGGGATGTGGTTTTGGCGGCCGAATGCTTCACTCATGCCAAGGATCTTGGCTCATTACTCCTCTTGCATTCCTCAACCGGAGATAGAGATGGACTGAGGACTCTTGCCAGGCAAGCAGAAGAAGCGAATGCCCACAACATTGCATTCTCGAGCTCGTGGCTGCTGGGCGACATTGACACCTGTACAGAGATTTTGAAGAAGACCGGACGGCTGGCGGAGGCTGTATTCTTTTCACAAACATATAAGCCCAGCTTGACAGCGTCGCTCGTGAAGGCCTGGAAAGACGATTTAGAAAAATCGAAGAAGGGTCGAGTTGCCAAACTGATTGGCGTTCCCGGCGACGATGAGACCTTATTTCCCGAGTGGGATGCGTGGCTGCAAGCCGAACAAGAGGGAGGCTTGGTAGACACACTGGCCAAAACAAACATTGGCGATGAGGTTGCCGCTGAAGACGAAGTGCAGGAAGCGGGAGAGGAAGAGGAGGTGGAACAGGAGGTGGAACAGGAGGAGGCCGAGGAGAAGGACGAGGAGTAGATCCAGGGCCAAAAAAAAAGGAAAAAAAAAAAAAAAGGACGGGGGCAGATGGGTTTTGGGCGAAAATGAAGGGACGAACTTGTTTTTATTTGTGTAGAGGCGAGCCATGTCCCAACGCAAATGCGTCGTGGGATGTTCGACTCGGAATAATTGATCAACTTGACACAAAGTCGCAAATTCCTGTGCCTCAAAAGTAGCTCCACACTGCACTAGCTATTATAACGGCAATTTGTTTTGTGACATGGACATGGTGGCCTGGAGACCAGTGGCCACAGCATTATGCTAAAGCAAAGGGGTGGAGGGCTCTCGCCAGAGAGCTTGCCGACGTCTGATGCACAATTGTTTGGGAAGGGTTGCCTTACTGAAACAAGTTCTACAATGACGTACTTTTTTCCGACGAGCCATGTCCCAGCTCTACCTTGCTGCTAAAGAATGTGAGCATCGAATATCACATGCACCGTACGTCTCCAAATAGCATGGCCAGATCTCTGAGGTAAGCGACGATAACGAGAGCATCGATGACTACTGAAACGAACTCCGAATTGATATCAGCACTGTTGGCGAGCTTGTCTCCTGTGATGGCTATTCAAGTCTTGACCGGTCAGACATTGCACTGAATTCCGAACCTGTGAAGAAAGCTGGCGAGTGCATGGCTCTTTTGCGAGCAGCTATGCTTCATCACACCCACGGGGTGAGGGAATTTGAGGGTCAATCTGGTGCTTTTATTGGGAAATGGATGAAGACTCTGAGTTTCCGAGAGCGTGCAAGGGGCGCGATTTCGTGCGACTTCAATAGGTGATTGGCTGGTCTTGGAGACGAGTGGCAATCGCAGGGTTATGATGCTCAAAGCTGCGCACTTGTTGACCTACATTTTTTGTCTGAAGCACACGTCCGATTGTCCATGTTGGCTCTGCCACCAAGCGCAGTTTCCCCAATCAACGGTGGCTCCAGTCACGGTATCCTTTGTTTATTGCGATGTTCGTTCGTGCCGAGGGACCGTTGACGTGAAACACCGTTTACGGGGTGCAGCAAGCAAGCCACGATTCCCATCATCAATGTCAAACTCATTCCAACGATGATGAATAGACTGATTCTGCGAGCGAGGAAGGGCATGTGCTGTTGGGGTGAGAAACAATACGTCAACGCAGGATTTCTTCGAGAAGCTTCGCCCATGACACCTGTTCACGAATATCGGAGTCAGCCGCTGCTGGTGTACTCGCCGGCGCCCTGGCACGAACTGGGAAGATTCAATACAGACGAGCGTATTGTTCAAGAAACAAGAGACCATCGAGTTGATGAGTTTGCCGAAGTCTGATGAGGAGAAAAGAACCATGGTGGGACCTGCTCACACCGTTGTGTAACCAGTTACTGTCGGGTCTGGGTTGTTTGCAATACGGCTCTCCGTGGCCATTGGCAGCTGTTGAGGACCATTCGTGGACTGACCGCCAACTGTCTGCGGAAATTACCAAGAAACGGAAAGGCGGTGATGGGGAGGTCTTCAGGTCATCTGGTCGTCAAGACGTGAATCATCAAGGTCGTGAATCATCGGGTCTGTTCTCTCCCGCCTAACAACAACAAGTATCTATGCTTTTCCAGGTGGCGCTTCTGTTCTAGCTCTGCAAACATTGCTTCCAAGATCAACGCAAAGACTTGCTTTCCACCACATGCATCATGTCATCCAGCGAGAGCGACACTAACAGTGTCTACGGCGTCGAACGATACCGGCATATTTGTGCTGCAGATACCCAACCGCGCCAAAGGCCTGCCAATGCTGAGGATGTTGCGTTTCAAACTTGGGTCGCGAGTCAAAACCATGAGACGTTGTCAAGTTCGAGTGACTCCGGAGCAGCAGACAGGAAGCCTTCTGCATTTGTGGAGCTCGACATATCTGCAAAGTCCAGTGTTATCATCAATTCGCCGCGACAATATCAGCTAGATCTTTTTGAAAGAGCAAAGGAGGAAAATACCATTGTAGTACTCGACACAGGTTCGTCTGCATATCATCATCTGCTTCTCTTTGGCTTTGTTTTCAATAACTTATATGTTCCAGGGTCCGGAAAGACTCTGATCGCAGCGCTTTTGCTTCGACATACTCTTGATGGCGAGCTACAAAGAAGAGCGGATGGCAAGCCATACAAGACCGCCTTCTTTTTGGTGGACAAGGTCGTTCTATGCCTCCAACAATACAATGTCCTTTCAGCGAATCTGAATTACCCAATCGGAAAAGTCTACGGTAATACCGTAAGTGGCTTGAAGACAAAAGAGGACTGGGATGCCCAAATTCGAGAGAATATGGCTATTGTGTGCACCGCACAAATCCTGCTTGACCTTCTGGGAAGTGGTCTTATTTCCATGAATCAGATAAATCTTCTTATTTTCGACGAAGCTCATCACACGAAGAAGAGCCACCCGTATGCAAAGATTGTTCGGAATCACTACTTGAGAATGAAGACAGAGCGCCCTCGGATTTTGGGCATGACAGCCTCGCCTGTGGATTCTAAAACGCAAGATTTGAAAGTGGCGACGCTTGAGTTGGAAGCCACTCTTTGTAGCAAGATTGCGACAATCTCCGATGAGGCATTAGACAAGGAGAATCAGAAGAGACAACAACTCGAGCGTGTATGTTACTACGCCCCGATTTTACACCCCGAGAAAGCCAGGACTGACTTGTGGCAAAGCCTTTCCGCAATCCTGGGACTTGTGAGCGACTTCGATAGCCACCTGGAAGCAACACAAGACGCAAGCTCTGTACTAGGCCCCTGGTGTGCGGACCAATACTGGAACATTCTTTTTTCTCCCTGCCAGGTTCCGCAAAGCTCTACGGTCATGCGGCGAATCGGAAGACTCGATCATGCTGATGAACGCTTGCTCAAAGTTCTGGTCAATGAAGAATGGCACTCCGGCCCCGAGGAAGATCATACTGCGACGGCAGTTGCAAAAGCCAGCCAGACAACCCTGGACTACATGAAACAACGACAAAATGCGACTATCAACGCAGTCGACTTTTCAAGCAAGTTTCTCGCTTTGCATGATATACTTCATGGCGCCTACTCTCGTGGACAAACAAAAAGATGCATCGTGTTCGTTCAAAAGCGCTACATTGCCTTTCTACTGTCGCATGTCTTCGCTCGACTTGAGGTCCGCATACCGGGAATGGTTTGCAGTTACATGGTGAGATCCAGACACGACTAAAAGAAGGCAACGTGTTTCGGTCTTGGAAGTCGAACAAAAAGTTGGCTAATATTCACGGCTAGGTTGGCTCACAAAAGGTCTCGTCGAGCATTACCAATATGTCTGTTCGAGAGCAATCCCAAACCATGCGCCAATTTCAAAAAGGCGACATCAATTGCCTTTTCGCGACACAAGTAGCTGAGGAAGGTATTGATGTGCCCGACTGCGATCTCATCATCCGATTCGACCTTCATGACTCGGCGATTCAATATATTCAGTCCAGAGGCAGAGCAAGACAGGCCAAGTCTACCTTTGTCCACATGGTTGAGGAAGGTAATACGAAACAAAAGCGACGATTGCTAGAAGCATCGAGGGATGCCACGGCGTTGCGCCGCTTCGTGTCCGCTCTTTCTGCTGATAGGAAAGTTGCCGATCTTCCTCAGCCCATTGATGATAATGAACGTCAAGGTATGCTCCAGAGAGTATTTCACATCCCTGAAACGGGCGCACAATTGAGCTTCGACTCTAGTCCGCAAGTGCTTGCCAGATTCGTTTCCTCGCTCTCAAACAGCGCAGAAGTTCATCCTGAATATGTCATCACACCAACATACACAGGCGGGCTGTTTGTCGCGACAGTCCTACTGCCAGAGTCGAGTCCAGTGAGGATGTTTCGAGGCATGCCCCAGCGAAGCAAGACGTTGGCACGCGGGTCGGCGGCGTTTGAAGCTTGTATCGACATGATCAATCGAAAATTCATCAACGGTCACTTACAGCCAACCCTAAGCAAGCGATTGCCATTAATGAGAAACGCCCGCCTCGCGCTCAGCTCCCAGAAGCGTGCTGAATACAACATGAAGATCAAATCTGATCGATGGTTGCAAACCGGAACACCCACAGAGCTCTTTGCTGTTCTTGTTGCGTTGGATGATGCGATTCTTCCGGGAAAACACGGCCGAAGCCTTTGCTTGTTGACTCGTTTTGGTTTACCCCAAATAGCACCGATGGAGTTATTCGTGAGCCGAGCGGAAAAGACGACCGCCGTACTATCGCCGTGCGGCACTACCTTGAAAATCAGCGATACTGATCTCGCAATCTTGGCAAAGTTCACCATGACCATGTTCAAAGATGTCTTCAGCAAAGAATATGAGTGCACGGCGAGTGAGCTTCCATATTTTATAGCACCCTGCGTGTCGGTTCACGATACGACGACGAATGCACTTGACCCGCGCTCCATCGTTGACTGGCCGCTACTTGACGCTGTGAGTGCGACAGGGATGAACATGACTTTGGGTGATGGCAGCCATGCCGACAGCTTTGAAAACAAATTCGTCACGGACCCCGTTGACGGATCTCGCAAGTTTTTCACAAAAACGGTCAACATAGCCCTCAAACCATTCGATTCCGTGCCCGCTGGTGTCCCCAAACCCAAAAGCCGCAGCTACCTCCGTGTGACACAGATTATTGCCGAGTATAGCAATAGCTTGAGCCTCCCAACCAGACGCCGAATGGAATGGAACGCACGGCAGCCTGTCTTTGATGCTGAGTTGTTACCCCTTCGACGAAACTATCTCTGTCCACCTAGCGGTGATGACAGTGAGACTTGCCAGAATTGTTTTATAATTCTCGAGCCGCTGTCCGTATCTCAGGTAAAGAATTCTTTCTCCCTCATTCTGAAATCATGACCCCTCATTCTGAAACTCACCGGAAATTTGCTAATGGTGCAAAGCTACCCGTCGATGTCGTCATAACCGCGCTTGTCATTCCCGTCATCATGTATCGCATTGACTCGATATTGATCTCGGTTGATGCCTGCCGGTCTCTTCATCTGGAGATAGAGCCAATGCTTGCCCTGGAGGCATTCACAAAGGATAGCTCCAATACGGATGAGCATGGTCAACAGCAGACAGACTTCCAGCCAGGTATGGGGAACAACTACGAACGGCTGGAGTTTTTGGGCGATGCGTTTCTCAAAACGGCAACCACAATTGCAGTATTCACGCAAATACCCAATTCAACCGAGTTTGAGTACCACGTGGAGCGGATGCTGCTTATCTGCAACAAGAACCTGTTCAACCACGCCGTGGATCGGAAGCTCGAGGAATACATTCGTTCCAAGGCCTTTGATCGGCGCACATGGTACCCCGACCTCAAGCTGACAAAGGGCAAGGCCCCCAAGACAAGAGTCGTTCACAGTCTTGCCGACAAGTCCATTGCGGATGTCTGCGAAGCAGTCATTGGCGCCGCATACATGTCCGAGCCGCACGGCACCATGGACCTCGCCGTCAAGGCAGTGACCAAGATGGTCCGCAGCAGGAACCATACGATGACTCAGTTCAGCGACTACTACAAACAATATGTACTCCCTGCGTGGCAGAGCGCCGCACCGTCTGCAACAGAAAGGTTCGCCGCCAAAGAGGTCCACGCTCGAATCGGTTACGTATTCAACTCGCCAAAGCTTCTGCGCAGTGCCACCAAGCACCCGTCCTACCCATACGAGCCGGACATACCTCACTACCAGTGCCTGGAGTTCCTCGGCGATGCGCTGCTCGACCTCACGGCCGTCGACTATCTCTTCGTCACATTCCCCGAGGCCGATCCGCAATGGCTGACGGAGCATAAAATGGCCATGGTGTCCAACCACTTCTTCGCGTGTCTCTGCGTCGAGCTGGGCCTGCACAGGCATCTGCTCACAACCAATTCCTCGATTCTTGGCAACATTGCACAGTTTGCAAGGCAGTTGGAGGAAGCAAAAATCGAATCCTCCTCCTCCTCGCACGAGGGAACTTCAAGCAACGGTCAGCCAAGTCCGAGCTTCTGGGTCAGCTTGACGCAACCCCCCAAGGCGCTCTCCGATGTATTGGAAGCCGTCATTGGAGCCATGTTTGTCGATTCCGGGTACAACTACCAGGTCGTGCAGGATTTTTTCGACCAGTTTATCCGTCCATACTTTGAAGACATGGCGCCTTACGACACGTACGCGGCGGGCAATGCAGTGACCGTGCTGACCAAACTCATGCAGGACGTCTTTCAATGTCGCTCGTGGAGGCTGTGCGTGGCGGCCGTGCCCTGCGGCTCCGAAACAGGAGCCGCTGCGTTGACAGAGGAGAATGTTGTGTGTGCCATGATGGTGCATGGGAAGGCCGTGGACAGTCAGATTCGAGGGAACGGACGGGAGGCCAAGGTTGGGGTCGCGGCAAGAGTATTGCGGCAAGTGCAAGGCATGGACAGGGATACATTTCGGGGGAGGATGGGATGTGACTGTGCATAAGTAGTCAAGGACCGTGATAATAACTGGACAGCTTTATGTGGTTGGTTATTTTTCTTCTTCTTTCCCTTTCCTGCTTTTCCTTTGTCCTGGTTTTATCCATATTCCGCCTTGGCAAGGAAAAAGGAAAAAGGAAAGAAGAAAAGGTACTGGATTGTGAACCCTTGAGTCGGACGGAATCTATTGCAGGTGGTTGAAAGCAGGAAGCATCCGGAAAGTATGGCGACGAGGACAACATTCTTTAACAAAGCATTTTCTTTTTTTTACATGGCGAGAAATGACAAGCCCTTCTCGTTTAACATCCGGATTCTGATTCCGCCCACCGAGTGAAACTCAGAACTGCTGGCAAAAGACGGAATCATCACGGGGCATGCGCATGTGCATGTGCATGTCCCCCTGCACCAGCCAATGGCGTAGGACGGATAGTAACATGGTACGTACTAGAAATTTAGAATGGCGGGCTACGAGGCCAGACCGATTTGTCGCACAGAGAAACGGAAAGCATAATGCTATTTGTATACGCGTGAGTCCTAACTACAGATCATGTCTTGGATATGAGGAGTATGAGTACGGACATGCACGTGTAGGCTTCGAGTCTCGACGTAGCTCAACATTGAACCGACTCTAGGGCTTCGTGTTCAACACGCCCCGTTGTTGGTCTCTTGTTATTCATGAAGTTTCAATGTTCATTCATACGACGACCTGGCCTCTTAACTATATAACCCGTGTAATTGCGATTCATCCACGACAGCAATTTATCTGGCAAATTACGCTGGCGGTCTCTGTCTGCCATCTCATGTTCATATCTCGTTGTTATACCATCTGAGAAGATAACCACCAACCCCCCTTTCCCCTCCCCCCCCCCCGCCCCGGCCAAAAAAAAAGAGCAACCCCTGCCCTCGCTACTCCTCATCTCGGCATTGGGAGCCGTAGCCGGCCCCCATTCCCATTCAGGGGTAAGGGACCCAGCCAGGGGCAAGGCAGAAAGTAGAAGAATGAGGAAGAGAAGAAGCCGAAATAATGGCACAACGATACCAGCCAGAGAACCACTGCGATCTGGGAATGCGAACCCGGCGGCGGGCGTGGCAACTGCGTCGTCGTCGTCGACCACGGCAAGGTCAAGACCATTCTAAGTGCTGCTGATAAGACAGATGCAGCGTCCCTGGCAACTGACCAAAAGGGTCGCTTCTCCGCTTGTAGTGTCCGGATCCGCCCAGGAGCACGGCGTTGCACAATGGACGTATGGGATTGTCGCTGCGGTGGCCTGGGGGTTGTTTCTGCGACGGCGTGGCGGGGGGAATGGTTGTAATACTGGTGAATGCTAGTGTATATGTGCATAATACGTGTATACTTGTACAATCATAGACAAAGTGCATAATAGATTTATGCTGGCACAATTCAACACAGATATACAAAGAAAGAAAAAAAAAAAGCAAAAAAAAATGTGAAACGCAAAAAAAATGTAAAGCACAAAACACAAAACACCCTCATCAGAAAATAGGAAGAGCAACCAGATCGTCCCAGTCCACGTTGTTGTCTACACACTCAATTCGCTCCCGACACGTCCCGAAAAGACGATCCCACAGCCGGGTTTGCTTGCCGTAGTTGGCGCTCGTCTTCCAGCCCTTGCGGTGATGCAAGTCATGGTCCTCGATAATCAAATCGGCCTTGAAATAACGCAGGAGCCAATTAAAGGGGTTCGGAGGCGTCGCGTGGATCCGGAGTCCGCTGTGGCCGGCGAGCTCCGCGAACACGATGTACTCGTGACAGATCCACCATTCGTAGAAGCCCATCGGGAACCCCATGAGCTTCATGCTAAGGTAGGTCAGGAGCGGGATGGCCGCGATATCGAGGAGTTCTTGCTCCGTGTCGGCATACAGCGACAGCAGAGGATTCGGGTGCTTGGTAAGGTGGTGCGTGCGATGGAACTTCCAAAGCCACGGCACATCATGCATGAGCCGATGGTACCAGTAGAACCAGAAATCAAGAATGAGCGCATAGCAGCCCGTTTCGAGGAACAGCCAGCGGAGATTCATGGTCGAGGGCGTCTGGGCGGCGCTGTAGGAGAGGAAAACCGTAAAGACGGGTCGGAAAGTCGACGTGGCGACGAGGGACTTTATGACGCGGAAGACGCCCACGTCGGGGACGCCATCCCGCTCGTGGACATCGCCGTCGAGGAAACCCGTCTTGTGGCCGAGCTCGCGCAGGATATTCAGCTCGCGAATGGCATTGAGCTTGAAGGCGAGGCTGTAGAGAAGAACGGCTTGCCAGGTGCTGAGGTTGTGGCCCGTGTATGTGGCGTATAGGTGATGGAGCGCGATGGGAAGAAGAGCATGTGTGAGAATGAAGCGATGCTGGTGGAAGTCGCTGAAATAGGGAACCCGATCGGACTTGGGGTGAACGGGCACAGGTCTGTCCAAGTTGCTGGGATGGAGGGCGAAGATTTCAAAGAACCAGTGGAAGGCGTTCCATTCGGAGCGGTCTTTGGTGCGCCACGTGGATTTGATTGAGTCTTTTGGATTCGGACGGCTAGGGCTCATGGCGGGAAGTTGTTGCTTTTCTTCCTACTTTCTCTTCCTCCGCCTTCTTTTCCTTTTTTTTTTTGTTCCCTTCCTTTCTTCTTTTCCGTGTCTGGATGTTGATGAGATGACTGCACGTGTGGTGACTGAACAACTTGATCCGAGGGGACTTTTTGCAACTGACAGAGAAAGAAAGGGGGGGGGGGGGGTTTACGACATTCAAGTACAGGATAGTCAATGGGGCAACACGTCGAGCCCGAAAACCTTGATTATGAGTTTGTGCGCAATTGGCCGTCTAGAGCAGGAAAAAAAAAAAAAAAATAAGAGTCCGGGTCCGTCTATGCTTGTCCTTGCCCATGAGGTCATCACATGCCTCGCCATTCAACTTTTGCCGGGTCCTATGTAGTATCATGGTATCATGGAACATGGGCGCGGGACGTGGGGGCAATTCGTGTCGCCTTGCCTTGATGGGAAACGGGGCCGATTTTGATTCTATTTCCGTTCAGGATTTTTATTTGTTTGTTTCCTTATTACATTGTCAGCATAATCATTATTGTTCTTTGTATTCGTTTCTTTTTTTCATCTGCAATCTCGAGTCGTGACAAACCACTACGGCCCAACTTGGCCCAATACATCGTCCAGCTGGCGTGGGATCCAGTCGCGTCGTAATCCGGCTGCTCTTCCCATTACGGAAGAAGCGAGCGAGGAGCGCAGTGCGCAGTGCGCGCATCGCATCGCATCGCATCGCATCGCATCATGCATGGCATGCGTGGCCCATGATGCTGCATGGGAACAGACCAGACATGGTTGGCCTGTCTGGACTCGCCACTATTGCCCGAACGGGGTTCGGTGGAGAAAGAGGGTTAAGGAAAAAGATGAAAAAAGGGAAGAAGGAAAGAGAATACCAGGGAAGAGACAAGAAGAAGAAGAAGAAGAAAAGAGCCAACCATGGTTGGGAACGGCAGCCATTCTCGTCATTTCATGTCGTCCCTGATATTTTGCCATAACTGATCCTACTTGGTACTCGCCGGTCTGGCTTGCCCTTCGCCGCGCCTGGCTTGTGCCATGTGGACAAGCGGGAACGGAGCACGGACGCGGGGCGCACGGACGCGGGGCACACGGACCCGGCCCCGGCCCGGACACGGACACGGACACGGACACGGACTTGTCTTGTGTTGCTCAATTTCCGCGGCTGTCAGCGTACGACGACTGCAGTGTAACTTGCACCACTTCATTCGCGAAGGCTGATTTTGCCCCTGTTTCGTGCGTCATTGGACAGCCAGGGTAACCCGGCATACCGCGCGTAGACTCTAGAGGCTTTAATCGTGCCCAAAAGCGGCAAGTCTTGAATTTTGATGAATCTTCTGCAGCTGCCTTGACCCAAGAGAAAATTCTGACTAATAAGTAATGGGGATAAAAAAATTCTCTTCATGTCACCAAAGTACTTCATGTCACTAAAGTATTTCTTTTATTTACCTTATTGTAAAGACTTTAATACCGTCTAAAACAGGTAAGTCTTTTGCTTTCATAAATCTTTCTTAAGCTGCCTTGACCTTGAAGCAATCCCTTCTGCTAAAGTAATTAGTACTATAATCAAAAAAAAAAAAAACACTTTCTATTCTGCCACGTTTGCAAACATTAAAAAAGGCATCACTTTAATTTTATCTAGATTTAAGGACTTTTACTGTATCCAAAGCAGGCAGTCCTTTTACTTCGCTTGTTCACGGACCTGGCCAAAGAAATATATACAAAAAAAAACCGTATGCAGCAGGAAACACAGGAACCTCCAAAGAACCAAAACCGCGTGTTGCAACAACTCAGTACGGCTCGATGGCTTGTCCCCTTCCAATTCCCTCACTCGTCAGAAACGGCTCTGGCGACAGTATCCGAGACAACTGCTCCAACGGCAGCAGAGAAGGGCGGAGACATCATGGAAAAGTGATCTACAGGTGCCAAAGAATTAATTGTCAGCATGCATCCATTTCGAAACAAACACGTGACACACGTGACACAGACGACACACGACAACACACGACACACGACACACGACACACGATACACACGACATATACGACACACACGACACACACGACAACACAAAAACGACGTACCTCCGTCCACACAATGCACAGCAATGTGGTCCCCGAGCAGGGTTTCCCATCCATTCATGCCAAACTGCTCACGTCGACCGTAAAACCACGACTGGATGTACTGCTCGAACTCGGGCAGCGTCATCTCGTCCAATGTCTTGCCAATATCAAGACCCGGACGTCCCATTGCTGCGAGTGGCGCATCCGGACGATCGTCGAGGCCGCGTCGAGCCCACACAACGGCAACATGACGCGGTCGACGATGCGCGGGAAAGGCAGGCGCATCATATTGAGACATGGCGACACAGGTGGAAATGAGATGGGTTCGTGCCCTGGACGAGAGCTCCTCGGGAAGATGGCGCGCGCGCTTGATTCCCTCGAATGTGCCGAGCTTTTCGACAACGTCCCTCGTGACGATGCTCGTGGGGATGAGCGACGGGGGCCGCATGTCCAGGATGATAAAGGCCGCGATTTCCTCGCCTTGCATGGCCAGCCGGTACGCGACCTCGTAGGCGTTGATGGAGCCCGCCGACCAGCCTCCGATGAGGTACGGCCCGTGGGGTTGGATCTTGCGGATGGCGCGAACGAAGATGGATGCCATTTCTTGGATGGAAAGGTCACATGCCTCTGGGTCCTCGACGAACGGGGACTCGAGCGCGTAGATGCGGCGGCCGTTGGGCAACGCGCTCAGATGAATATAGGACTCGACCGTCCCTGATCCGTCGGTCGTCATGAACAAGGGAGCCTCGCGGGAGCGGGCGTTGCCCTGAATCAAAACAGCTCGAGAGATGGCGTGGTCAATCATTTCCTGTCGCGTCAGTACATGCTCCTCCTCGTCTCCGTCCTCGTCTTTCTCCTCCTCTTCCTCCTCTTCCTCCTCTTCTTCAGAGGACGCCGCAGACGGCCTCGGCCAAGTCCTCAACATCAACGGGTCGTCGAACGACGGCTTCTCGCTCATGGCTGACTCGGGCGATCCATCTAGTGCTTCCCGCGCGGCCGCCACTGTCGGGTAGTCGGAGAAAAAGGCGGCCGCCAGCTCAATACCCGTCTCCTGCTGGAAGGAAGACGTGATTCGGATGCTCAGCATAGAGTCCATGCCAATGGATTCAAACTTGGTGGACGGCTGAAGATCTTGGCTCTCGAGGCCGAGGGCCTCCGCGACAAGGAGCAGCAGCTGTGAGCATGCACTTGGTGCCGACTTTGTTGGCCGCGACTTATTCTTTGTTTGATTTTGCTTGCGGCCCCGTCCCGACCGAACCTTTTCTCCCGACAAGGTGCTCGGAGAAGTCGACGATGACTCGGACACGGATGCGTCCGAGGCAGTGCTTGACGGGGTCAAATCACGCTTGCGCCCTGCTGTTCTCGATGAGGCGGCGGCGGCTCCCTGGCGTGGTTTTGGCAGCGGCTGTGCCCGAGCCGACCCTGTCAATAGAGCAAAGAATTCGCGGTCCAGCTTCTTGAAGCTTATGTCGGTGCAGACAGCGACGAGACCATCCTGACTGTTGGTCAGGTACACATCGCAGAGACTGGTGCCGGACGTCGGGTCCTGCTCCCGGATGGAGGCATAGGCGAGCAACGGGCCATCGCCCTGCGTGGTTAGATCGCCAAGGATACGAAGCGATCCGATGTGGTTCGCGATGTGGACCTCATGCTTGGGTTTCCCAACATTGGCGTTCAACAGAAACCCGGCAACGTGGACGAGGGCATCAACGGTAAAGGGACTGCTGGTGTACGAGCCCAGTTCCATGGCCGCGGCCTGCTGCTGGATCTTGAAGGCGGCGTCGCGGAAGTCGGATGCCACGGTGGCTTCCTCCACGGCGTGGAAAGCTCTCGAGTAGTCGACGATTTCCGAGAAGATCTTGTAAAAGAGCGCCTTGTCCATGGCATGGACGTCTCGCGGGCGCAGAGACGCATGCAGACTCCTCACTCTGGCCTTGACCAGGGGACGCATGCGCGACCATTGACGGGTGAGCGAGCAACCTGACGATTGACCCACGATGTGAACTGTGCAGGACCCGTGCTCCGTTGCCTGTCCCTTTCCGTTCCTTGCCTGCGACAAGAAGCGAACAGATACACTGTTGGTCGGCTGGTCAAGCACCGCTTCTACCTCGACCAGCGGTGGTTCGACATCCTTCCGCAAGGCCAACGGGGCCAGCATAGCCAACTGCGCGAGCTCGCAGGCGGTCAGAGACGTCTTGGTCGAGCCGCCGTTGCTCTCCGTGACGAGGAAAAGCGCCGCCGTGTACGCCATGTCCACGAAGATACTCGCCGGACAGATGGCCACCCCGTCGACGACGTGGCCGCCAATGGCAGCTGATAGGTGTTCATCAGACAGATCGACGTGGAAAGAGGCCGAAATTCTGTGCTTCTCCCTGCAGAGCTGACGGACCGAGTGAAGACACGTAGAAGATAAACGACCAGCCGTGGCGGCGGCGGCGGCAGCAGCACTTGAGGCTCGCGATGCTCCGCCGTCAGCAGCAGAGGCGACAGCATCCTTGCGCGTGACCGTCTGGTAGGAGTGCCAAAACTCCTTGTAGTCAAAGGCATACGTCGGCAGGTCACCGAGCAGCCTCGGATGATCCATCTTCTCATGGTCCCCGTGGAAGACGTCCCATGAGACGGGCAACTGCGCGCAGTGGGCGGCAGCGAGACACTGGGAGATCAACAGCCAGTCCTCGCCACGACCTCGCCTCAGGCTCGGGAATCCGTTCAGTTTGAAGCCCTTTGGGAGACAGGACGTCATCAGAGCCACACAAGTTGGGTGGGGGCCGATTTCAACGACAAATGCGTCCTCCCTGATCAGGCCCTCGGCCTCGCAGGACCGCACCGCCGTCATGAAGCTCACCGGCTCGCGACTATGGCGACGGACGTAATTTGCGTTGAAGACACCCCGTTCGCCAGGTTGAACCACGCGCCCGAGAAGCGTCGACGCCATGGGCAGAGTGGGCGGGTGGAAGACGACGCGAGATGCCGCCGACTCCAGGTCGTCCAAGATGGCATCCATTTCGCGCGTGTGGAAGCCGTGATTGACGGGAAGACGAGTCATTGATATCTTGGTGCCGTTGTTGCCAGCAGCATCCGACTTGAGGGACGTCTCAAACGCAGCAAGGGCCTGCAATGGGCCCCCGACAACGGTGCTGGACGGGCCGTTGAAGCAAGTGACTTCGCAATCCGCAAGGGCCGTCGTCGTCGAGTCTCTCAGACGCTGCTCAACGGTGCTCGTTGGAAGCCCAACGGCCAACATGCCGCAGACCCCAGGGGCACATCGATTCGAGATGAGCGTCGCCCTCTCGTACGCCAAGGCCAGGGCATGGCCGACGGACAAAACACCGGCGACGCACAGAGCAGCATATTCGCCCAGGCTGTGGCCGATGAGCAGGGCCGGACGAAGCCCCAGCCATTGCCAGTACTTGGCGAGAGCAATCTCGAGGGCCACCGTGGCGACTTGCAAATCGCATTCCGTCGCGGGCTTGTCCGCGAACTGCGCGTGCGTGTCATCACCACTCCCTCCACGGATGACAGAGAGCAGCTGGCAGTCGAGCCCCTGGGCGTCGCAGAGACTCTGGTACGACTCGACGAGGCTGCGAAACTTGTGCGACGTACAGAACAGCTTGCTTCCCATTCCTACGTGCTGACTGCCCTGCCCTGTAAAGGCAAACACGACAGACGAGGCGGGCTCGGGAAACTTGGTCGGCGGCAGGGGCTGTTGCAGCTGAGCGCGCAGATCGGCGACTGACTTGACGACGTACGCGTCTCTGTGGACTTGGTGCATTCGTCGCGCCGTCGTTGTGTACGCCAGGTCGGCGAGACTGGTCTCTGGGTTCTCGGACAGATATCTGTGCATATTCCTGCGGTTGGCCTCGTGGGCGGAGGCGGTACGGCCAGACGTGACGACAATGTGGTGTTTGTGTTGTTGTTGTTGTTGTTGTTGTTGTTGTTGTTGTTGTTGTTGTTGTTGTTGTTGCTGCTGCTGATGATGATCATGCTCACCAGCTGCCTTCTTCCGCGCAAACGACGGGGCATCATGCAGTATCAAGCTCACGTTTCCTCCGGCGGCATCAAAGTTGTTGACAAGGATATAGCGAGGATCATCCCCGTCACGATGCCACGCCTGGCCGTTTGCGAGCTGGATTTCAGCGCCCAGCAGGGGCACCAGGTTGGGGTTGAGCGTCAGGGGCTGGCCCGGCTGAGGGGGGATTATATTGCGCTGCAGCATCAAAATGGCCTTGATCAACGAGACGACGCCGGCTGCGGCCTCGCTGTGGCCCACGGCGGCCTTGACGGCGCCGACGATGAGGGGATCACGTCGCTTTTGTCGCTTTTGTCGCTCCTGGCGTGTCTGCGTCTGACTCGGCGCAAAGACTCGTTGCACGGCACGCATTTCCACCTTGTCGCCGGCCTGGGTTCCTGTTCCGTGCATTTCGACGACGCCGACATGGTGCGGCTGAATGCCGGATTGTCGGAGGACTCGGCGGTAGAGGGCCGCCTGGGCGTCCTCGCCGGGATACGTGATGGAGCCGGCGCCGGCGTTGCCGTTGCGGGCGGCGCCGGAGACGACGGCAAGGATGTCGTCATTCGACTGGACAGCATCCACCACGCGCTTCAAGACAATGACGGCGACGCCTTCGCCGCGGCAATACCCGTCGGCCGCGTCGGAGTATGTCTTGCAAGCCCCGGTGGGCGAGAGAAAGCCTCCTTGGCTCAGACCGGCGAACCACTCGGGCGCCGCCAGGAGCGTGCCGCCGCCGACGACGGCCGCATCGCATTCGCCAGAGGCAAGCGCCTCGCGAGCAAGGCAAAGGGCCGTGGCGCTCGAGGAGCATCCCGTATCGATGCTGTAGAAGCCGCCGGCCCACTGAAAGTAGTGTCCGATCCGGCCCGGGGCGAAGCTGCGATTCACGGCCGGTAGATAATGGGTGTCGATGCCTTGCTGGTCGTTGATGGTTTTCCAGTCGTCGACGGTCTGGCCGAAGTAGGTGGCAATACGCGGTGGTTTTCTCCCAGAACCAGAACCGGCACCAGCAGCACCACTGTTGCTGCTACCACCAGGAGGCGAGTAGCCTGCCATCTCCAACGCCTCATACGTCGTCATGAGCAGCATGCGCTGGACAGGATCCATCTGCCGTGCCTCCCGCGGGGATATGTTGAACAAGCGATGGTCAAAGTGGCCGGGCTTCTTGATGAAGCACCCATGGCGTGCGAGGAGAGCATTATGCGTCGCGCGAGTGGGGTCGTAAAAATCGTCGACGTTGAAGCGCGAAGAGGGAACCTCGCGATGGGTCGTCTGCCCCGACTCGAGAAGTTGCCAGAACTCGTCGAGCGTGTCGCTTTCGGGGAACCGCCCAGCCATGCCGACGACGGCAATCTCGTGTCGTGAAACGGACACAACACCGTCGTCCCTGTTTCCGTCCGCGTCCCTGCCCGCGTCTCCGAATGGTTTTGGGAGCGGCAGACACGGGCCCAGGTGAACGGCATGACCTCCCTGTTCCAGCTCATGGCGTACGTGGGACGCGAAGCGTTCTGACCCCATGACATGGAGTGTGATTGTCGTGATGACCCCATCAGGCTTGACATGTCCGAAATTGGCCACCAGTGCCTCGACGGTCTGGTCGAGTCGTGACCGCCGATGAGCAATCTGGGCCACCACCAGGCACAGAGCAGCCGCCAACGACTTGCTCTTGGGGATCGGTTCGGAAGCACAGTGGGACGACCACAGCGGCTTTCTTAAACTGGAAGTGCTGATCAGGCAAGAACGGTCCTCGTCGACGATGTGGCTGGGATCGACCGGAGGCAGATGCGGGCCGTACAACGGAGCACAAGCCGGTGAGTCCGGCAGCGTGAGGGTGAGTGCCGGTCTCTCGGAGCCGACCGTCGTCGTCGTCGTCGAAGCCGCGGCGGAGAGGTTATGGAGGGTGGATGGCGGTCCAAAGATCAGAATCTCCTCCCTCGGCGCACACTGCCCAATGTATGCCTGGCTGAGAGGATGCAGCCCGGCGTTGGCCTCGGCCAGTCGAGCCTCGACGTCCTGGACGGCGAGACCCGTGACGACGCGCGACCATGACCCAGCCGTGTCTTCTATGTTTCTGCCTGTCTGGCCGAGAGCCAATGCGAGCCGCATCGACACTCTGAGGCCCTGTAGGCCCAGGATCGTGATGTCGTTTGGGCTGCCTGATGCGGCGACCACAGCCGCGGCGATCAAGCCGGGACCAAACCCGATGGGAATCACATTCTCGCTGGACAGGATGGAGGCATCCACTTGGGCGAGGCTACGATTGAAATTGTCAGGTTCAAAGAAAAAAAAAAAAAGGTCAAAAAGAAAAAAAAAAAAACGAAGAAAAAAAAGAACAACAAAAAACTCAGTTTCAACGCACGGAATATGCGAGGTCAAGAAAAGAAAACTACAACGTACATGAGCGCCTGTGCAATCTGAAACGTGACCAACAGGGCCATCTCGATGACGAGGCTCGGGCTTCGCTGCTCGGCATGCCATTCCGCAAGCTCCAGGACATCTTCAAAGTCTAACGCTCCTCCTGCAAGACCTTGTCCTCCTTCGCAAGGATGATGCTCGTACTGAAAGGCAGCGTCGGCGAGCTCTTGCTTTATCAGGGATGCCGCGTCGGCAAGCAGCCTCTGGAGCTGGACATTTGTTCTGCAACGCACCGCCAAGTCGTGCATTGCCTCCGGTAATTCCGCATATTCACCGGGAAAAAGAAGGACATGGTGCTGGAGGTCCATGTCGGGCCGACGAGAGGCAGGTGAGAGGGGAGAAAAAAAGAAAAAAAGGTATCTCCTGGTGTGGAGCAACGTGGACTTGTGAAAGAAGAAGAAAAAAAGAAGAGAGAGAGAGAGAGAAAGAAAGGGAAGAGCACGAGGCCTATATTATCTTTTTTTCCCTCGTTTTGTTTTCTTTTCTCTTTATTTCATTAAAGACTAGTCGCCTTGATGGCCATGTAGGTCTCAGACCACTTTTATACAAGAGTAGTGAGAAGTAAGAAGTGTGTCACCTTGGGACGAAAATTGCTCCGGTCGACAGGACGAACACGGACGAGGCGGATGGCCATGAAATCGAGGCTAAAATGAGTTGTTACTTTGGCCCGCGGGGGGGCGCGGGAACCGTTGGGGTTTACTGCTGGTATAGAGCTGGGAGAAAAAAAAAATGAAAATAAAAGTGAAAATAAAAATAAAAATGAAATAAAAAGAGGCGAAATTCAGTCTTCAACCCGTGGACTCAATAAACACTGGCCAGCGAGCTGAAGAATGATGCGAATAAGAGTAATCATGATCATGATCATGTATTGGCATAAGAAAAACAGTCATACCCAGAGGTCGTCGGAGCTCCGGTGAAAGAGGAGCAATGCTGCGGTGTATGCCCCTCTCTCGGTAGGAACATGAGGGTGAAAAGATAAGATGGATAATCGCGCATGGAATAAGCAATGCAAGGAAAAGGGCGCAGCATTCTTTCTTTTGGGCGGGAACTTTCTTTTCCCGCAGAAGGGTCTGTCCTTTTTTTGTTTTCGTTCTTTTTTTTTTTTTTTTTTTTTTTTTTTTTTTAATTTTTCAATTTTTTCAACAACACATTACGCCCATTGGTTACGTACTAGAGTCAAGAGGGAGCGTTGAATGACTCGGTAGGAGCATATTGTGAGATGGGTTAGAAGGATAACGGTTATTGAAATAAGAGTAGTGGAGATGTTGGTGCCAACATTCGAGACATCAGAAGTGAATAAGGCAATCCCTTTGGCAGTCATCATCCCCTTGGGTGTGGCAAGGCGTCAAAAAGGTCACGGAGTCCACACCGTCAGCAACACGGACTCTAAGACACTTCTGTTTCGCGGATTCGTGATATAATATGATGTAGATCTAAAGTAGTCTCAAAAGTTGCCGGTACTTCTACAAGCGTGAATGACGCGGGCATGGATCAAGTATACAGTACTTGGCTTTCGTGTAATTGGTCCAGCAGCGTTTCTGCGACGAGGCTACAGATAACATGAGGGTTGTTTGACTTCACCTGAGAGTTGCTCCACTCTAATTGCGCGCGCACGTGACTAACTCTCAGACCCTACACACTCTCTCTACCTTTCTCTTTTAAAGACTACTAAAAAATTTATTATTATAAATAATATTATATAGAATTAATTATAAATTAATTCTTAAGTTAAGTATATATATAAAATAAAGAGGGGTATATATATAGTTATATATATATAATTATATATATATATAATTACACGCACGCAATTACACGCATATAATTACACGTATACAATTGCACGCACGTAATTGCACGTATGCAATTACATGCACGCAATCGCATATATAGCGATTAATCAATTAGAGCTTACCTGAGAGTTGGTCACGTGCACGCGCAATTAGAGTGGAGCAACTCTCAGGTGAACTAGTCAAACAACCCTCATGTTATCTACCCCCTCTTCTGCGACGTCCTTGGCGCCTACCACATTCAAGGGAATAGCGCGCCAAGCGGGTACGAATACGGCTGGCTGACCAATCACGACCAGTGGCGAAAGTTTAAATATTCCGGCTCGGTACAATGAGGTACATCACCGACACGGGAGCCATGTAAGCATCCGTCGTGGCCGCGGGAGGTTTGAGGCATCGTGAGCCTTGCCTAACGGCCCTTTTTTTTTTTTTTTTTTTCCCTGTGTTCATGGCGGCCTAGCCTTTCAAGTCCTTACAGGCTGAGCAAAGAGACCGGGCGGCCAGTCTCGTTCACAAGGCCAATGAAAGGTCGGAAAGTGCCTGCATCTGCATGCCGCTCTTGCTCGCTGACTTTTTCGCCCTCGAGAACTACTTCGGACCTTTGTGTCTTGAAGCTCGATAGTCACGATCCAAAATTATCATGTACCCCGGCGTACCGGAGGATGAGTGGATCCCATGACCGGCTTCGTGCGGGGAACCGGTTTGAATTCCCGGGCGCGCCACGCGAGACGCTAGTTTCACAACGCTATTGTGCGATTCCGGCCAAGGGCTTTCTTTCTTTCTTTCTTTTTTTTTTGTATTGTTGACAAGCACGTTCGTAGTCTCATAACGGGGGCAAGGCGGAACAAAAAAACATTTGTAGCATGCTGGTATCCTTCCTTTTGTATTGAATAATAAGAATGCAAATTCAGGTTGGGCCTCATAATATCCTTTGCCTCAAGTCGTAACCATCCCTTTTGTCTTTGTTCGCTTGGTCCGTCCATTTGCAGACAGAAAATACTTTGACAGTCTCGAGAAACCACATCTGTCTTGGGCAGGATGACGACGACATTTACGCACAAACGGGCCGATGACGTCGCGGAAATTGCCCATCTGCTCAAACGAGAGCGGTTTTACCGTGATACCGCGCGATGGGAGCTGTGTCGGTCGGCATTCCATCCAGATGGGTCCAAGACGTACATTAATGTATCCTGGTACGTACTGCTCGTTGAGGTGGGAGGGCGGGAGAGCAAGAACAAGGGTCTGGACAACATCAGACAAACCTTGGTTGAAACATGAAACGAAGAGATGGAAGGGATAAAAGAGAATTGAAATCCTCCTGCAGAGGATATATATATATATATATATATATTCTTGCTGGCTCAAAATGTACGAACAGCATTGATCTTAGTCCCAGGTATCAAGGCCAGATCGATGGCTTCCTCAAGCAATCCGCCATAATGCACAAGGACAGAGTCAACGTCATACATTCGTCTTTTGATCCAGTGGAAATCAACGTGCAGGGTCATCGCGCTACGAGTGAGGCATTCTGCACCATCACCAGCGAGGTGAACATTGACGGCGTGGGATACGAACTGGCGCTCTACCTGCGCCTCTTGAGCCGGCTGGAGAAGTCGGAGGTTGGCAGGTGGCACATACTCAGCCTGGAGGCCATCTATATTAGAGACCGTCTGCTGAACACGTGTCCGGGGGCCCATCTCACCTTGAGGCCGGACTTGGTGCGAGAAGCAGAGGGTTTTCCAGGGGCGTATCGCAGACTTGCGCTGGTGATGCTGCACCGGGGCTTGGAGCCGCGACGAGATGTGCCTCATGAGGGGGGTCAGAAAGGAGTGAAGCTGCTGTTGGAGGCGCACCATGCGTTTCTGGATTGCCGCGATGAGACAGTCACATATGAGTAACTAGGTAGTCTGGCAGACCGGCAGACAAACGGTCCAGGTGGAACGAAACAGAATGAATCCCATCTGAAATGCTTTGCGCGCTCCATCGCCATATATTGTCAAAACTCGCACGACAATGCGTCCGGCGAGGCCGCATGAGAACGCACGAGACGAGGAGACCAGGATACAGTATTCATGGGCTTTACGCCGTCTCTTCCCCCACGGGCCATCACGGTCGCCTTTCTTTTCAGCCCTAGCCAGGCACAGAGTGGCGTGCAACGTCCATGCTGAAAGGACTTCACCAGGTCTGACTTGGTCAACGAGAAATGACAAATGACCAGACGGTGGGGAGGAGCGGAAAATGAAATGACAAGACACGCGCATGTATGTATGTACACAGGAAACGTGGCTTGCTGAGCCAAGCTGTCGGAGAATAAGCAGTTCGGATGGCATCCGAGGTATGGCGTGCATAAGGCAGTGAATAATTACCAAGACCTTCTCCAGAGATCTCAGACGCTGCCATTCTCGTCTCGGAAGCCAACGTGGAAAGCAGATACTGTCGCACAAGCACATATCGGATGGCCCCCATGTGGCGGACCGTTGCTTCCCCTCACCCTCTCTTTATGTCTCGTATCGCGTCCATCTCTAATCATGCGTCGCCAAACACCCCGACACATGACTATAAAGCGGTTGCTAGAACGGACAAGCACTCCGCGGGGGAGAATCATCCAATAGCCACGTTGCCCTACACAGCTTGGTGCCAAGCCCAGACCCGAAGATGGAGCAATCGATGCTTACGAAGCAGGGGGGGGGGGGGGGTGTTTGCCACGCGGGTTGCTGAACCAACTACTCAGCCCTGGATCGATACGAGCCGGCGGCCGCGACGGGGTGGAAATCATAAGATGGGCGCAACGCCAAGTCAGAACCAGAATCTGTTGCCATGTCTGCGCCCGCTTGCTCAAGGGGACAATTGACATGTCTCCCGCGCGTGCTGTCATGTTTGGTCCCGAGACATGTCTGCTGCCGGTGAGCATGCTGGGATCCCGCCTGCTAGACAAGCCAAGGACCAGACGCATCATCATCAGCTGGCGTCCCATACTCGACCGCATTTGAAAACCGGGAAAGCTGGGCATTGGGGCCGAAAACATGTCGGTCCGCGTGCGCTGAAGTATCATCTATCATGTATATGTACTATGTCATGTGTGTGTCTACCCTGAAGAAAATCACTCGTCGTTCCCTATTGTCGTCATACACAAGAAGTCCACATCAACGAAATCTGAGCCATTTCCCGGAATGAAACAAAGGGGGGGAGAGGAAGAAAAAGGTAATAAAAAAAGGAACAGAAAAGAAAAGAAGAGAAGAGAAAAGCAAAGGAAAAGTCTAAAAAAGAGAGGGGGGACACAAGAGAAGAGGGCCTGCTGCCGTGTAACTCGACAATTGGGCGTCACCTGCATTGCGTAACATGCATGGAAAGATTAATCTGTACTCGGTTCTTCGGTAGCACATTAGAATGTCTTGTGTGATGTTTTTTTTTTTCTCCTTTCAGTTTCTCCCGCGTTGGGTCATTTTCTTTACTGAATCCTGAATCGAAAAGAAGAGAGAAGAGCTAGAATGGAAGAGCTGAGTCTACAGTTGATTGCTTATACCATCACCGAATAAAACTGCCAACACTCCCTCTTCCGTTGCAAATGCTTGATCTTGAATAAAAGCTTACATGCTGGAGCCGATTCTTCCCCTGGCTCCCTACGTGTTTACACTTTCATTCCTTCTTTATCCTGAAACATTGATTCAGATGCGGGCGCACCCGTGCCCGGTAAGACATCACGTTGTCCGCCCATCTGCTTCAGATGTGAAGAAGAAAAGTGGATTCAATGTCTATCCAGACGAAATGTTTATGATCCCTGTTCATTATTGCTCTGACTTCGGCGATGTTTAACCAAGCACCTTTAGCACCTGGTCAAAAGAGTCACGAATAATTCCATAGAGCCCCGGAGCCGTCTTTCTTTCACTTGCTCCTTCGGGCTCACCTTGCGAAAAAATGATTATGTCCGTTTCAATACCCGTGAGTAAGCAAGCCCAGCTGATGGGCACGCGTCCTCCGTCATCGGGGCTTGCACACGACTGACAATATCCCTAGATCTCCCACGTGGCCAATCGATTCCCCAAAACTTCCTGTAACAGGAACACAAGGCCGTTGTGTCTCTTGTCATCCCACCCTCCCCCCTCGTGTCTTACCCAATCGGTTTGAGCGGTCGTGACGAGGCTTTCTTATTCAAGATGAGCCTGATGATGTACAAGCAGGCTGGAAAGAAGGGCTAGAAGCTGAGCATAACTGTCTGAGAAGGCACAAAGAGGAGGGCTTCGATCGTCTTGTGATCAGGCTGTGAGGCGTACCAATCATTAGCTTACAATGCTGGCAAAGCCTCACGAATCACGAAAAGAATGGGGGACCCGAAAAGAAAATATCATCAAAAAGTGGGCTCCGGAGATGATCTTTGTTTCTTACAACAGGCAAAATATTGAAAGAAGGATCATCACAAGCATTATTCATATTGGTTGTTTATATTGTCTCGGCAATTTGAACTGTCCCAGGAGTCCGTATTTATAGGATCTTGTGTGCCATTTCGAAAGAAAGTTTTGAAGTGAGAAAAACGTCTTGATATTCAGTTTCCAAACGACCACTCAGCCACCCTTTTTCCTTCCAGTTCAGAAAGGAAAAAAAGAACGTGCATGCACACCATTGCAAAGAAGAAAACAAGGAGACAGTAAAGGGGGAAATATGATGTCTCGAATTCTGAAATACTGGACTGTATTGGCCATTGCGGCCTTGGCAATTGCCACTCCGGCGGACCCAAGTGAGAGGTTGATGGCAAAATTGGTCAAGGAGTACAAGGTCAACACCATGAAAAACCTTGAGCTTTCCGGATACGGTTCCTCCTGCAGGCCGGACAACATAGCTGTCCGAAAAGAATGGTAAGTTCTGGTAATTTCTATTGATCACGATGGCGACACATGTAGAAGAGAATGGATATTCTACACAGGGGGGGCTACAACCTACAGTTTGCTAATGTAAACCACGTTCGTCATACACACACAAAAGGGGTAATATGAGCCGCCGATCTCGTCACGAATATATCCACGCTGTCAAGTGCCTCCACAGACTGCCTTCCAAGATTGACCCGGAACTGGCTCCCGGCGCTCGATCCCGCTTCGACGACTTCCAAGCCGCGCATATACGGCTGGCAACCAAGATCCACGCCACGGGCCTCTTTCTTCCCTGGCACCGCTACTTCGTGCAGCTCTACGAGACGGCACTTCGAGAGGAGTGCGGCTACTCGGGCTACCAGCCCTACTGGGACTGGGCCAAGTATCTTCATCGGCCGCATGGCGCGAATCCGCTCTATGACGGGTCCTCGACCTCCATGTCTGGCAACGGCTGGTATATCCCCGACCGCAACGGCACCTTGCAGATCTTGCCCATCCCCAGGCCAGACCCGACGAGGGTGTTTTGTCCTCCTGGCACGGGCGGCGGGTATATCGAGCGAGGCCCCTTTGTCGACTGGACGCTGCATCTGGGACCATACTATAACATGCATGTCCGAAACGGGCTGCCCGTCAACCCCAATCCTCGACCCGACGGCTTGGGCTACAACCCACGCCGTATGATTCGTGACTTTAACAACACGTTCCTCGAGACGTCGAGTACCTATCAAAATTTGACCACTCTGCTGACAACCAATCCGAGTAAGTTTTTTTTTTTTTCTTTTTTTCTTTTCTTTCTTAATTCACTTGTGGCTCTTTTCCCACCCCTTCCTTCGTCTGTCGGGTTTTGTTTTTGTTTTTTCCTTTTCAGTCCGTTTCTTTCCTTCATCATTCAAACGTGGTATAAACATATATAGTCTCATTCATTGACTAGCCCATCACGGCCAGGCATTCACGAATTCCACCCCAAATTCTACGTAGGCCCCCATCGCTCGGGCCATCTCTTCATCTCGGGCTACGACAACGACTTCTTTACCTCCCCCGGTGATCCGCTCTTCTATTTCCATCACGCCCAAGTGGACCGTATCTGGACCATCTGGCAGGGGCTCGATCTTGCGACGAGAGAGAATGCCTTGGACGGGACCTTGACCATAGAGAACGGTAAGCTACTACATACCACCGTATTGGTGCCAAACATTACTTGAAAACTAGGCTGTTGCGTTTGAAATTCCCGCCGCAGAATGCTGATCCTCCTTACAGCACCCCCCAGTCGAAACGTGACGCTCGACGACATCATGTCGTTTGAGTTTGAGCCAGCCATTGCTGTTGGGAAGGTCATGAGTCCTACCAAGAATGGGTTGTGCTACATTTATGAGTGATGAATGACGGAAGTAGGGCGAGTCTAGGTCATTCGGGCACTCTCCATGACACCCTTTTGCGTTTATCCCGTCCTGATGGCTTTTCATATCTGTCAGCCATGGTCATTTCCTCTTTGTAGACTCGTTTTCCTTCTCTTCTCTTTGTTTTCCTGTGTATTCTCCTCCGTTTCACCTTGTTTCTTTTACTCTTGTTTTTCTTCCTGGCAAGCAGAAACAAAGAAAGAGGAAAGGAAACAACATACTAGAGATTGTCAACAATATTCTGTCCTTTTCGTTTTAGATACGGCTGTCTCACATGCACAGCCCAGGCTTAGACTGCTAGAATAAGACCAGAGATCATAGATCGAACATCTTTTGCTTCTACAGTCTGTCTGTCATGGGTCATGGTAAGAGACTTCTGCCATGACGCATGAAATAGTAGTATACATATGCATTCGTGTCCGGGAGGGCTTGGAAACTCCAGGTCTTTGATTCGATTTGAAGCAGAGTTGGCGGAGTTACGCACTGCGATCAAAAGTGCTACGAATTATCAACACTCACTTATGCAAGAGTGGCCAGCTTCGTAAGTTCCAAAGCCTCGTAAGTCGTGGCAGCCACATCCACAGCCTTTTCCTTTCCTTCCTGTCAGACACGCCTGGTTTGCGTCTTTTTTTTTTTTTTCTTTCTCTACCTTTTGCCTCTTGCGAAGAACCCAGTCTGCATCACAGGCTCTCCGTCCCACCTCCCCGACCTGCATTGCATTGTTATCTTGTAGACGACGTGACCGAACCCCCCATTCAACTTCTCTCCTGTCGCCGCCCGCCGGAGCCTGTCGACGGCCAAAGAGTCGGAAAAACAACCGGCATCGATTCCATCACATCTGACACAAAATCGCATTCGCCAGATGTACATACATAAGTGCGCGTGCCCCGTTTGGCCCCCCCAGCGCTCAGCCTCACTCTTCAGCAGACGGCATGGCGGCATGGCGTCATGGTCTTGACTCTTCAGCGGGTCGTACGTATTTTCAAAACAGCCATCCACACCAGGATTGTATGGCTCAATGTTCAGAACTACCTCAATCTCGCTGCACGACCGGCCCGTGTGGATTCCGAGTCTGGTGTCCCGTAAACGAGGCGGGGGCGATGTTACTCTCTGGGGTGTGCGTCAAATGAGATCTGAAGACAAAGGCTGCGACGGGTTTCTTTTTTTTTTTTTTCCTTCTTCCTTTTTCTTTTGTGTGTCACGGCCGATGCTGGTTCTGCCTGAAATTCGTCATCTTAGTTTAGTATCGTCCCTGGGGGAGTTTTGGGACAAGGCGGAGTGCATGGCGGCGGTCCCAATTGTCCAGCAGCATGAAGAACTAGAGATGCGGGATTGTAAAATTTCGTGTCATATGCATATCGTCATCGTTTCTGCCACTATCACCATTTACACAATCGCAATTTTTTACCAAGGAAAATTGTTATTGTTCTTAGTGGGAGTTCGTAAATAAGCTTATAAAAGCCCATTTTACTCTTTTCATTTCATTATCCCCTGGCGTTGCAAATCGCTTCATTCAGGTGTTGATGACTAAATCTTCGTCATACAAATTACGGCAAGCGGCGGGTCGCTGAATTCAAAACGGGCTCCAATCTCGTACAGTTTTACAAGTCATATCATGGCATTTCATGGCGTAGGACTTCCCCAGACGAAAAAAAGGGGGGCACTGCACAGGGGCGGCGGCGTCATCTGCTGTTCTGAGAAGTCATGGGTCAGCTTGCCCGCGGATAGGCGGCTCAACTTGAACCTTGAAACAAAACATTGAGCCGCCGTGAAAGCCACATAGTACAGCCCCTGCTCCGCAGCGGCTCGTTCAGGAATGATCCCGGCAGCTGGGGCTTCGCGCCCGGCCTAGTGACTAGATTCGGGACCTACAGCATCTGATGGCGCCCGTCGTCCCAGTTGACGCTTGTCTCGATGAGCCCTTCTTTTCACTTTCTGTGCTTTCAATGTGACGAGAGCCGATCAGAGGCAAGTGGTATTGCGCGTCTGACTCTGGCTACCAGGACTCAGAAGTCGTGGCGGTTTGATCGGCCTGCATCCTTGTAGGCTGTATCTGCATCTGTGATGTTTGACAGTTGTTTCTGTACGACGGCAGATACACTCTGACCAATATTAACCCTCGGCAGATCGAATCTAGTGTGGTCCCATGTACGTCGAATTCGTGAAACGTAGCAAGCTGTGACTCTGTGTTTGTACAATGCTTCAAAAAAACATCTTCATCATCAAGCTAACACCCCTTGGCTGCTGTGCTCCCGATTGTGTTTTGTAGAAAAAAAAAAGAAAGAAAGAAAGAAAAATAGAAAATTTATTCTTCATAGTTTGTACACTGTTCCCGATTTGCTTCACGACCACAGCTGCAGCCCTCTTTTCTATTCGGGGGCACCATTTCCAGAAAAACAACAGCAGCACGCCTGACATTCCCCGTCTTTTAAATACGGCGCCCGATGATAAACGCGCTTCATGCCCACCAGGTACTCGTGTACCCTGTCATCCCTTTTTAAGAAACCCACCTTTACTCCCATGTTGTACAGCTCTTGGACCTCGTTGATGGCGACTTCGGCTGGAGATGGTAGGTCGTTGGTGTGTGATTCCGGTTCCATCTTGATCATTGAAGAGAAGCAGTTGTGCTCATTGTCCTGGTTCGCCACGTCAGCACCTTTTTCCACTCTCTCAATGTCCCGGACACTTCTCGTTCTTTCTTTTTTCACTTGTTCGTATTTGTCATTTACCTGTCCCCCTTTCTCACCTCAAGATCAAGTGGATGGCCTCCACCCAGCGCTTGGATCGACGACGGCAAGCCCCTTGAAAGGCCGCGGCTCTCCACGCCGTTTTCCTTGATGAGGCTTAATTCTAGTTGCGAGAATGGACCCGAGCACGGTGGATATCCGCCGGCACCATCGTTGTGCATATATGATTGGCTGTTGCTGTACGCTTCAATGACTCTGTTCGTGAGTGCTTCGCTCGGGTTGTGCGATGCGCCGTCGACGGTGTCATCGCCGCCTGTCGGTGGAAAACCGATCTGCCATGGCTCAAGTGGGAGTCCCTCGACCGCCGCCGCCGCTGGTTGTTTATGAATCCAGCTGGTCTTGTAGTCGATTCTATCGGACATCACGTGCGGTTCTGGAAAGAGATCGGGTGGCAGGGAGGATATCGGGGATAGTAACGTTGATGAGCCGTGTAGATCGTCTTCAGCGCACGTGCGCGGCCTCGACTGATTCGAATGCGATTTCTTATGACGTTGTCCTAAAGCCACGTTCGGGTTTTTATTTTGTTTCTTCGTGTTAGCACAGGTCTTTCAGTTAATACAGCATGTTTGTCTGCATGGGTGTTCGTGCATGTTCCTGTAGGATTCGTACTCCAGCGTTGTTGAGATTCACGGTTCTGACGACGTCGTCTTTCACGAAGATCCTCGCTAGATTGCTCTGGCATGATTTTATGTTTCCGAACTCTTGGAGTCAAGATACAAAAAAAGAAAGAACAAGGAAAATGAGACGATTATGACGAGAAGGGAATGGTATGAAGGACAAAAATATTTCTTAGAATGATCATCATTCCTCTGTGCTTTTATGTATATATATGTGTGTGTGTGTATGTGTGTGTGTGTGTGTGTGTGTATGTGTATAACCCCGAAGGAGCGTCCGCGCTCGAGATAAGTTCAAAATCAAAAAGTTTAGCTGCATGTGAGAAGAGCTTTGTCTGTATGAAAAGAAGGGTAACAGCGAGTGAGACGAACGGTATGACATATGCAAAGCATTTTTCTTGTCAACAGGGTTACATTCTCCGCCTCACCTGTCGCGTCACGCCAAGAGGTGGGAAGGGGATGGGGCCGTATCTTGCAGCCAGCCAGCCTACTCATTCATTCTGTACAAACGGGTGGGATGTTAAGGCGAGATGTACGTACCCTTTGACGGAAAGGGGGAAGCCGGGAGATGTCCTCTGGCATAGACCTGCAACTTTTTCCGACGCCCTCAGATTCACCATCTTGATTTCATCCCCTCCACCTCAAACACACAACCCCCCCCCCCCCCGCCTCTGCATGAGACTCAGCTTTCTATGGCCTCTTGGGCCCGCAGGCCACCGGTTCATCCCATTCCAGATGAGTATGGCATCCCTGGCGCCACCTACGAACCGAGGGGTTCATGCCAAGAGGCTCGAACGTGTTGCGTACATGGATCGGTGATATCCGCTCTTGCAGACCGGGCAGGTTGGCGATGGAGGCTGAGTTGAATGCGCAAGAGCGTGATGTGGGCGCATGCGAGGGCGTCGTGGGGCTGCATGTTGGTCTAGCTGGGCAGGTGCGCGGACCAGAGCGTGACAGAGATGACGTTGTACATGCATAAGAACGTGATGGATCTGTAATATACACTTTCGACCTTGTGCTCTTCATGTACATGACTGTCAGAGGCTTTACTCGTGGTCAATCAAGCTCGTCTGTCACCATCCCGTGTGATGCAAGGTGGAATTTCCACAAAATAAACAGTCTAGACTGGGCAAACTAAAGGCTACAGGTATAGTTGATCATAGGGAAAATGAACTCAACTTAGCTGGTGTCCTCATAAGTGATGTACTAGGTTAAGGACCTGATAAAAAGAGAAAGAAAGAAAACAGAAGCAGAGGACCATGAGAACAGACCTAATTTTTGTATGTATACACTATAGATGTAAATATTATCAAGCATAACTCTCAGCCATAACGGAAACTACGACTAACCACACTGCTGTTCCCATTGCTTTGCTCACGCTTTGAAAATTACAAACATCGTTTATTCCAGATGTTAATATCCGGTCGGCATGAGCTCGCTCGCTGTTTGGTTCGTAGCAACCCGTGACTCCGCAGCGGCAAGGCTTCCTGCAGCTATTTGCTCAGCACTCTCTACGAAAATGCATTTGTTCTTGACACGCCAGAGCACTTTTTTTCTTTTCAAATTTTTCCCTTTTGAGCCTCACGCATATACAGGTATATGTGAGAAGGAACGGCGGACAAACTCCAAGTTCATAGCGAGTCTGAGTAAGACCTCCCCTCCATCATATGTCCAGACCCCACGTGGTTGCCAATTCTTTTCCCGATCTGGACGTCCTTCATCTGCCAACTCTCCCGCTCCAGCACACGCCACAACTGACAGAATCCATAGAGCGGCATCTTCCTTGTTCAATACCAATGGCACGCCAAGTTTTCGAAGTTCAAGAATCACCCAGTCGAAGACGCAACAAGAAGCATACACTGGGTTTCTGAGTCGCACAAGCCAAGGCAGCTTTCAATGTAATACTCGATCTGCTAACAATCTCTCAACCGAGTGAAAGCATTCTGGCCTCAACATGACACGGCGTCGAAGCAGCAAGGGTTAATGGTTGGACCTTTGGAGAAAGGTGGTTTTAAGAGGTTTGCCTTGGGGCTTTCGTCGAATAAAACAAATCTGGTTCAGATAAATACCCTTGTTCTTCAACTCTGAGCAGGATTGATCACCGTGCCAAGGAGACCGTTGCGCATACCATCTTTCAAGACATGGCATAACGTCCGTCTCGACGACCTAAGAACTAGCAGTTGCGCTACCTTCTTGCAAAATGAGTGCAAGTGAAATACGATAAACAACGTCGAGTCACGGACCATCATAGTTCAGATGATGGATAGTGTGCAATGCCCGGACACTGAGAGAGACGAAAGGACTCAGACAGCGGTCGAATCAAATGGACGAGACGTCAAGCGCCTACCCGTCAAGCAGCTCATCATTTCTCTGGGGCACATTTTCGATCCGGCCTCCACAACCAGCTTTTGCGGTCAACGCTCCTGTTCTTTATGCATGTTCTTTTCAAGACGCCGCTGACAAGTAGTTTCAGCAGGGTTTGGGACAATCTGGATAGCCCAAGAGGGAGAGAACCACTTGATTGACCTTGACCTCACGCTCGATACGAACAAGCAAACGACTTAACCGACGACGTTGACATGGAGACGACCAGCGCAGCCCCTCTCCAGTCATTTCTCGTTATACCTCCCCCACCAGTTTCGCTGTTGACGCTGGAGTGAACATGTCTCACGACGCCATGTGAGCGTTGAAGAGCAGAGCATGACTTTGATGCAATTTCCTGCTCGCCAACCGTCAGAAACTCAGCCATTTACGTGTTGGATAACGGTGAGTCTGAAAGAGCGCCCCCCCCCCCTCAAGCGCGTGCCTGGTGACAGCTTCACTGGAAAACGATCGTCGTGCTGGCTCACCGGATAAGGAACATTGTGCAGACGCAGCTAAGCCCGATGATATGAGGGCCTGATTCTCGCTCCTCTGCCCTCGGACATTGCCCTGCACATCTCGCGATGCCTGCTTCTCTCGTCATCGACAAACCCAAAGACCCGCCAAGAGTGCAAAGCAAGACATTGGCAACGATTGGTCTCGAGTTCAGTTAAGGCGAGGATCTTCGCGTTGCGTCCCATACGACACGCTGGCACGGTTTGCCTGCGCCAACGCCCCCGAAGAGCTGGTCAGGAATAATCACAGATGTGCATGCTCCTGGTCTGTTGATTCAGCGCCCCGGTAACACAGCTTTTTCAATAAAAAGACAAAGGGGTCGAAAAAAAAGAAAAGAAAGGAAAGAAAGAAAGAAAGAAAGCCGTCAAGACAAGAAAGGAGAGAAAAAAAAGTAGAAAAGCGACATAGAAATTCAAGCTCAGTGTCCACAACAACAAATTAGATGCTTCAAAAGGCGGACATCAATCGGCGCTCCACACTTAACGAAGACGCCTTTTCCGCCCCAGACCCCAGACCCCAGACCCCAGACACACAAACCGTCTCGCCTCTTTGGGGGTTCATGGATACGGGAGATCGCACCGGGAGGTTGGTTCTCAACACATCATCTTGACGATCGGTCCGTGACCAGTAGCGCCTCAGGATCTTGGACGGGCGCCTGTGCATCATCTCGCAGGGGGGGGAATCAAGATGCAGCGTCGTCAAGCGTCGTAAGTACAACAGATATTTCATATTTCTTGCTTCACGGAACTGGTGCTCGTAATGGACTGTGCGTGGCAATACGGAAGCATGTGCAGTGCCCGCGACAACTCAACAGACGGCTTTTCAGCCTCGAGCCAGAGTGCCTGATGACCACTACGTGGACAGATCCCATGACATACAACATCCCGATGGGGAGTGTGTTGGGGGGGAGAGAGTTGGGGGGAAGCGGGTAGCTGGAAGAAAAACACGGCTCGCGAGAAGCCATACGAGGCATCCAGCAACTTGGTTGCATGCATATTGCATATTGTTTTGTACAAGACGCTGCAAGGCTCTGACAGATGATGCTTTTTTTTTTTTTTTTTTTTTTTTTTTTTACTTTCTCCTTCTTGTATTCGAGGCGCGAAGCAAAGAAATTTGGCAATTTTGTTTCCACCCAGTGCCTTTTCTGTCTCCAGTGTCTCGGTATCCTTCAGGAACCATGACTCAAATGAAAACCCGTTGTCTTCTCACTAGTATTGGCTCCTTGCAGCCGACGGAATATCAATCTGGCCTACAAACGCGCCCAGCAATCGCATTGGATGGGGATACATGCAAGGCAAGATGAGCATTGACGGCCGCCGGATGTCGACATCATGCCAACGTCATGATCGGCGGGCGCATTTCAGTCGGACATCGTCGCTCACCACTCGCTACAAACCACGAACAACAACAAAACAAGATACGAAGGGCAATGCCCTGTGATCTCTCCACCGAACGAACACAAATCCCATTCCCATTCCCATTCCCGCGGCCCAACGGCCCAACGGCGACTAATTTTACTAAGGAAAGCTTATTTTGGATCGGCCAATCAAATGCTGCCGTTTTATAACGGCGCGGGAAGCGGCGGAGCTTTGTGCCGAGCATCGCACCAATGAGGTGCCCGTGTGACGGCCCGCTCATGATTTTAGATCTCGGGTGTTGCCCGGAACGCATAGGTGGAGCCTAGACAATGCGTGGATTATAGTAAGCCTGCGCTACGTAAGGGCTGTGGCTATATACACTATTTATTACTTATTTTGTTTTATATATAAATTACTAAAAACTTAAAATAAGGAATAAATTAACTAATTCTTAATATACTTTATATATTAATTATAAGCTTAAAAAGAAGTTAAAAAGACTTTTTATAACTAATACTATATATTTATATTATTAAATATATATATTTAAATCTTTTTTTATTTATTTTTTATTAATAAAAATAACTTTTATTATAAATTTATAAATTTTAATATTAATAAAAGAGCTTATATTTATAAAGTATTAAAATAATTAAATTAAAGCTTTTAAAAAAATAGCTTAAAAATTATGAATTTAAAATAAAATAAACTTTATTTTTTTAAGAAAAAAAATTAAAAAAAAATTAAAAGCTATTATTAATAAAGAATATATTTAATTTATTATAAAATATTTTATAAATATTTATAAATTTATAATAAATAATACTTTTTAGTATTTTAAATATATAAAAAAAGTTATTTTTTATAAATATAAAGAATAAAAAAAAATTAAGCTTTTTATTTATAAATAATAAGCTTTATTAAATTAAATATATATTTTATAATATTAAATTCTTTACAAAGTAACTTTGAAAAAAAAATTTCTTTAAAAAAAATTAATAAATATTTTAAAGTATATTTCTTATTAAAATATATAATTATAAAAGTAAAAATAATAATATATTTTTTTATATTTTTTTAAAAAACTAAATATATAAATTTATAACTTAATTATTAAATTATATTATAAAATATATTTTATTAAAAAGCTTTATAAAATAATATTAATAAAATTTAAAGATTAAATATAATTTATAATTTTTTTTAAATAATTAAAATATACTTTAAGCCTTTTTAAATAAAAGTAAAGCTTATTAAACTTATTAAATACTTGAATTTTTTTTAAAGAAATAATATTATAAAGTATTATTAATAAATTTATAAAATATTATAAAATAACTATTAGAAATAATGGAGGTGGGTGCTATAGAGCACAGCTTACTAAGGTAGTGGGCTTAGTGAGCGTGCACGTACAGATCCACTGCTCTGCAGAGCAGAGCACTGCAGCAAGCTGTAGTCCACTATATCTCACGTAAAATGGAAGCTTTTGCGTTGCTTTTAGCACTATTTAATTCGCTGAAGAATTTGCAATAATAATATCTAATAAAAATTATATCTAATCTCTAACTTTACAGGTGTGCGCAGCTGGCAAGAGTGATTCTAACGGTCCGTACGGTCGGCGGCTGTGAGGGGGTTTTTCACTTCCTTCCCTCACATACCCACCAACCTTATTGGTGGATCCTAGTCGCTAGCTGGGCTTTGTAAGCCACTTTCTATTTTCTATAAAATTCATTTATATAGGAAAATAAAAAAATAGACTTATAGCTATATAAATTAGCTGCCAATGTGCTTGTAATTAGTTAACTTAGTGAAAATTAATGTATAATACTAAAAAACCGATTTTTAGATATATATATAGAAAAAAAGCCTAGAATTTAGTAATAAAGAATTTAGTCCTAAGACTTTTTATAAATTCCTCCTTATTAAGAAAAACAGTAAAAACACATATTATAGGGTAGCCACCTTCCCTAACTAAGCAGCTGTTAGCTAGCTTAGTTACATCCTTTAATCCATTCCTCTATATCTTTACTAGTTGCCTTATAAATCTAACCTAAAGACTAAGCCTACCTTATAGCTATCAGTCTAACTGCGTAGCTATTAGAATAGGCAAAAAAGGTTAAAAAGTGAGGATTTGTGGGGACCCTGTAGCTGCGAGCCTACACACGTGACCTTTAGTCAGAATTCCGTGGTTATGCCGCCCGCGCGCGCGCACGCTTGCTGGCTTACACTAGCTTATAAAGCCCTCTATAAAGTGCTTCTATTAGCGCTATAATTATAGCACTAATAGTAAGGAATCCCCTATAAATAACCCTATTATTTTTAACACCCCCTTTAAAGAAGTATTAGGGATAGTTATTATAAGGGCGCTAAGGGCAAAAGCGAAAGAAAAAGTCATATAAAATCTAGGAAAATTCTAAAATAAAAAAGGATTGCAGAATTATAGAGCCTAAAATCGGGGCTCTAGGGTAAGTAACTTTTTACTATAGTAAAGCATAGCATTTCGTAAAGGTAATGCTATTAAAAGCAGGGACCTTATTCTTTCTTTATTTTTGTGATTATTTTTAATTTTCCGGGTGTTTTTGTGGTTGTTTTGTGCCTTTAGCTAGGCATTGTTTTAGTGGCTTTAGCGATTGTTATAATTATTATAAAGAAAAAATCTCTTTATTTTAAAAGATTCCTATAAGCCACTAAAAGCTTCCAGAAAGTCTTAGAATAATAAGACAAGAAAACAGTAAGAGCCTTTACTTAAAGGAAAAGTAAATTTATAGATATCTTAGGGCTCTTAAGAAATATTTTTCTTATTATTTATTTTTAAAGATATTTGCCTTTAGGAATTCCTTTAGGACTTAAGCTCTAAAATCTTATTTTCTTTAGAAATAAAAGCTTTATAGTAAAATTCTTTATAGAGGCTTACTATATAAAAATCTGTTTTTCTTAGATTTTTATCCTCTAGTTAAAAATTATCTAAAATTAGGAATAAAGTATTCCTAGGGCTAAGTGAAAACTTAAGGACTCTTTTAACCATTAGGTCTAAAATAGAACCTTTAGGGTAATCCTTAAAAAAGATATTAAGAAAGTCCCCTTTCTGGTTATTTTCCCCCTCTAAAGAATTATTCCCTATAAGGGTCTAAGGGGCACTTAGATCCCCCTCTAAAGAGTTATTCCCTATAATATTCTAAGGAATATTATAAAAGCTTTTAGCCTGGTTTTAGTGGATAACAACAACCTTTTTGCCCTCTAAAAAATATTTAGGGCAGCCACTATAGTCTAGAAAATCTAGGTTATAGGGGTCTTTAGGCATAGGGTAATCTATAATTATAGAATTTCCCTGAGGCTCATCTGCCACTATAGGGCCTTCTTCCTTAGCTTCCTTGTGCTAGGCCCCTTGAGAACCACAGGCCTCTTGGCTAGCTATTAGAGGTAGGGTTATAGAGGGTCTAGGGGGATTAATAAAAGGTTTTTTATCTACTAAGCCCTATAAATCCTCTATAAATTTAGATTTTAGTGCCTCTAACAGCATAGAATTAGGGGGTTTTTCCTTAGGAATTAAGGGGACCCCCTCTATAAAAGGTGCCTAGCTTTGGCTTGCTTTCTGATTTTACGAAGAAGGGGCTATAGGATTAGGGGGGTGTAAATTCCCTAATTCTTTAACCTTTTTAGCCTTTTTAGGGGCTAAAACAGACTTTATAGAGGGTTTTTTATTAACCTCTATAGGGGGGCAAGCCTGGTGACTAAAATGGCCTATATAGTGCCCCTTAGAGCAACTAGAAGGTGGTTTTAAAAGGGGTGAATTAGAATCTTTAAGCTAGAAAAAAAATCCATGCTTTTTAACATTTAAGAGACCAATACAAGACCTATCAGCTAAAAATAAAGAATTTTTAGATATACAGCCCCCTGCTAAATAATGCTTTAATCCGCTTACTATATTTATATCTAATTTTAGTAAATATAGTGCATTTTGTAGGATTAAAGGCCTGTATTTATCAGGGTTTTGCTAGCATAACACTAGAAATTTAGCCTTGCTGTATCCCTTAGGATAGATAGGACCCCCACCAGTGGTTATAGAGCTTGCCTTGCCCTTTTTATAAGCAGTATAGCTTATAAAGTGCTCTTTAGAATTAACTAAGTGCACTGTTAAGCCTATATCGTAAAGAAGGGAGTTTTTTATATCTTCTTTACAGTTAAAGTTAAAGGCATTAAAAGAAGCCTTTTTTTCTTTAGTACTAGGATTACTAGAAAAAGAAGAACTAGAATTTTTATTAGAATTATTACTAGCACTAGGGCTACTAGGTCTTTTATAGGGCTCTAGGGCTCCTGATGAAAGGTTAAAATTTCCTAGCATAAAGGTTCCTTCCTGACCTTTATCTTTATTATCCTCAGCCTTTTTAGAGGATTTTTGCCCTTTTTTGCCCTTTTTCTTATAAGAATTAGGCTTAGAATTCTTCTTATTTTCTTTAGAGGAATTCTCTTCTTCTTTATTAGAAGGGTTTTTAGAGGACTTATTTTCTTTAGTGCCTCTATGTGTGGATTTCTAGGCTATAGCTCTATAATTTAGAGCTTTAGCCACTGAAGAGCTCTTATCTCTTTGCTCTTCGAGCAAGTCTGCCATTAGAAATTGCAAATTTAGTGCCCCTATAGGGTTCCCTAAAGCCCTAGAAGTTCTTATAGAAAATCTTTGCCTTTCTACCTAGTAGGGAAAGGTGGATTTTAGTGCCTGTAGATACTGATTTACTTGATCTATAGGCTCTATAAAAACACTTACTAAATTTAGCCTAGCTAGTAGGTTATTAAATAAAGCATTAAAGGACTCTAAGGAACCCTCAAAGCCTTAAAAATTTAGGCTATGAAATTGATGGTATAGGGTACCCCGTTGTATTTCAGCACTCTGAGAATACTGGCGGATTAAAACACTATATGCCTCTGAGGGGTCTTTTTGCTAAATTATAGCATTTTAGGGGCCTTTAGTGCAGCTATCTCTTAAAAGCATAAGAATTATAGCTTAGTTAGGATTGCTAAGGTTCTTAGCAATACTAGGATTTTCTAAGAAATTAGGCATTCCTAGTGCCCTAAATTAGATATTTAGGGCCTGCTTCCACTGGTTAAAATTTTCTAGCCCCTTTAGCCTAGCCCCCTCTAGAAAGCTATAAACTCTTTTATTAAATTCTTTAATAATAGAATTATTAAAAGAATTTAGAATATTAGAATTCTTAGGGCTTTCCTAAGTTTTTTCTTATACTGGCTTAGCTATAGGTTCTGAAGCTATAGCTAGGGCAGAGGTAATAGTAGCTGCTAAAATTTCTAATTTTTCTAAAATATTAGAAATATTATTATTTTGCTGCAAAATCTGTTGATTTACATGCTCTGCCTATGACTGCTCTGGGGTAGGGACCCCTAAGTCATTATGACCTAGATCCCTAGCATCTATTGTAGAAAAAAAATCTTACACACACTGCCTTAAAAGGTACAAGCTTATAAGGTCTTTTCTTATAGAAAATAGGAATTTTTCTATAATTTCCTTTTATTTTTAATAGAAGGGAAAAGCTTCTATATCTTTCTATTTTATAGAAGGAAAGACTTCTATATTTTCAATTTTTATTTTTAGAAAATATTCCCCCTTTTTTTTTTATTTTTATAGAAGTAGGAAATCTTCTATATGCTCTTTTATAGAAGGTAGTCTTCTTAAAATTATAGTAGATTTACTATATCTTCCCCCTTTTTTTTATTATAGAAGTAGGAATCTTCTATATCTTCCTTTTTATAGAAGTGAAGTCTTCTATGATTTTTATTTTATTTATAAGAAATTCTTATAGGGTAAAATATCCCAATTCTTCGCTAATTCCAAATTTTTAT